>BGPR01002050.1:392-21050 GCA_013235015.1 Araneus ventricosus
ATTTATCGATTGAATCGGATATATTGCGATTCTAGAGAACTGATAGACATTTAAAAAATCAATATGATCTATCTGATGATCAATATGGGGCCGCCCCCCCCATTTTTAAACCCTATTTAGTAAAAAGTCGATATGCGAGTATTACATGAAGCAGAAACGACAATTTCTCCCAGGAACAAACATAATTTGCCGATTTTATAGTCAGTATATAAATGTTTTTTCGATAAGTAAATTATTTCAACTAAATGGCAGTAAATATTTTGCAAAAATACCGACTTAAGTAATAAAAGTTCATATTCTTTTTCTTAAGACTGAAATCACATTTATCCAAACGTCGTCGGCATGCAGAATAAAATATTATGTTCAAATATTCCATCAAATTTTCCGACTAATGCCCAAAATGCCGACTCGGGAAAAAATCTGGGGTATCGCACTCCCCCCCCTCTCGCCACCTCCCTGTAAACGAGAATTAATTCTTCACGCTTCTCACAGAAGAACGCTACTTCAAGAAGCCACAATGATATCAGAAATATTGCTAGCAATATATTATATTAGCAAACTATTTTGTTATAGAACCATTGAAATTTATAAATTTGCAATTATTTTTGAAGGAGCACATGCATTAATTAATGTAATCGTGTTTGTTTTATCTAATATTCTGCCGATGAATTCTAAAAATGATGGTGAAATAAGCTTTAATTTTTTTTAAATAGTCGTTTCTTACGAAAAGCAAACGAACATTTTTCACCAGAAGAAGATAGTTGATAGTTGTTATCTCCTTAGAACATGAACATAGTTTTTCAAAGACATATGCCCAAGTTATAAATATTATCTACAGGACATTATATTTGGGGTGTGAGGGAGGAACAAAATAACTACCTGATATCGTGGGAGAAAATCCTGAATTAAGATTTTTTAAAAAATTTATCCATTTCATACAAATTTTCTCAGAAACTATTAAAGCTAGAAGAAAAATCCAAGCAGGTAATTGTAGGAAATCTTACGCTCTTAAATTTGCTGTATCTTATGTAATTTAAAATTTAATTTTTTTTAGACATTCATTAAAACTAAGAAAGGTGGGACGAAATCCAAGATTGTAGCGAAACTTAAGACCAATTATCTCGAAAATTATTAAAGCTAAAAAAATCCAAATATTATTAGAGAATTCCATTGTCTTTAATTTGATGTGTTACATATAATTGAGAATTGAATAGTTCTCGAGATATTTTTTAAAAAAAGGTGGCAAAAATCCAAGATGGCGACAAACTTTGAGACCCATTATCACCGAAACTATGAAACCTAAAAGAAAACCAAAAGCATGTATTTGTAGGGAATTTTACGCTCTTAAAATTGATTATAATATATAATGTGAAAATTAAATAGATTTTGAGATATTAGAAAAAACTAGAAAACGGACATGAAATCCAGGATGGTGGCAGACTTTGATATCCATTATCTCCATGACCATTAAAGCTGGAAGAAAAATAAAAATGTGTATTTAAGGAATATTACGCTCTTTAATTTGTGAAATCCCATGTATTTTTAAAATTGAATAGTTTTCGAGATATTTAGGAAAAACTAAAAAGAGGGATGAAATCCAAGATGGCGCCGCGAGCTCACCCCCCAGAACCGGGGATTTTTAGTATGTTCATCATAAGCCCCTCACGAATATGCGTACCAATTTTCAAAACTATATTATTTTTTGTTTTGTTCAAACCCTTCATTTACTGCACTACTGTATATGTTAGCTTCTCTGTATTATTTTCATTTAACATAAATCACTATCTTTACACTTTTAGTAAAATACCATATTTTGGAGCATAATAGTAACTATTAATTTGACCTGTCCTTACGGACATACAAATATCGAGCCACTGACAGTTCCAAAGAACGCCAGCAAATTCGAGTACAAAATTTCTTCACAAAGTACATTGCTTCATAGGAAAAAAGGTTAAGATAACCAACACAATTTCTAAGAATTTCAAATTCCTAAACGCACTTTGAAACTTTCCTAAACACAAAATCTTGATTAATTACCAAATAACATAAATTAAAACACAATCATAAGGAAAATAAAGAGAAAAAAGAAAGCTTAAAAATATATATACACAGGAAGCCACAAATTAAAACCTAAACATGCAACACACTGCATCACAAGAAAAAGGCTAAATCAACCTATACACAATTTCCTATCACGTTTTCAAATTTTCCTATACATAATTTCAAACTGTCCAATGCACAATTTCTTGAATAATAACCAAATAACATTAAAATAATAATAATAATAATAAAGAAAAAAGAAGAAGGAAAGAAGAATATAGGAAGCCACAAATTAAAACTGTACCAAACAACAAATCAAAATAAACAAACAACACAGTCGAGGCTAGTAAACAGGTACGAGTATTTGCAAAAAAAGAAAACAAATAGTTAAAACATAATAAAAATGACACATTTATAAAATATATATAATTTTATTTTGCAGCATAAAGACCATCACTACAAAAAGAGAGGACGTATAAAATTTTCAACAATGTTCATATCAGTGATAGAAAAAACAAACTTTCAAAACCTTAGAACTAACCGAATAATCGCAAAACGAACAGGAGATCACATTATCCCCCTTTGGGAATGCGATTCAATTCGACTTATCCTTTATAAAATGATGTTGAAATACGAGAGTTATTTTTGAATCGAAATTCAGAATATTTATGACTTAGAGTAAAATGTGTTAATTTTTGTCACATTCCCTTCACATTCTGACTTGAGTCTTCCAACAATCTTCATATCATGACTAGAAAGAATATTTTACAGAAACAATTCGCTGAAGTAGGCTTAAGAATAACATGATACTCAAACTTTCTAAACATTTGTTTACTGTGGAGTTATTTACTTTGAATTTGCTTTCGGAATTGAACATTAAGTAACTTGGAGTTCTGAAATATGGTTTTTAAAGAATGCATTTCCTCTTTTGTTTCGGTGGCAAGGAAAATTTTCCAACTAGCTGGTAAGCATTTTTGACTTCATTTCATAGGTATTTCTCGACAGGAAATATGGTTATTCTGACAGTTGTTAAACCGTGTGTAATAATTTAGACTCTCATTATTTACGAGTCTCTTTTTCTTTTTCCCATAAGTTTCTCTTGATTTTGAATAAGGAGCTATCAGAGATCTCCCAAAAATTTCCAAGATGTGTCCTAAATAGTTAAAATGTCTTTAAAATTTCTCTTGGAGAAATATATGTGACTGTATTAAGCACTCATAGTTATTTCAAGCAATAATATGCGTCCTTCGGTCAGTGCTATGAAATTATTTTTTTATTATGGAATCAGTTCACCTGACGGCACAGTCTCTGGACAAACGCAATTTATATAAGTGCACGTTTTCATATTACAAAATGATAAGACGTCAAGTACGTTCTTATCTTCCAAAGTGTCAATGGTTTTCAAGCGTGAATTAGCGTATCTCATTTCCAGACATGACACAGGCTTGGAACAAAAAAAACTGAACTTCATAAATAGTGAATCGTGTCAAAAAAAACCGAAAGGTAAAATAAGGGTAATTAATCTAACAATAAAATAAATAAATTTATGCAAAAAGTGCTTAAGATATTAAAAATATTGTAGAATTATTATATAATAAAAAATTAAGAATGATAAAATCCGATGCCGAAAATGCGGAAATCCGCGTTTCCGCGGAAATGTGTCATGTCTGCATTTCACTTGTGTTAACCCTTTCTAAAGCCGTGGAAAGAATACTTCCCGCCAAATTCTCAATTTTTAAATGCCATTTTTAAGGTTGGCGTGAGTTGTCGCCAAATATTTCAATGGAACAAAAACCTAGAGGTTCCAGTTTCTTATCTCAAACTTAAACGAAGTGTCTTGACTTGATAATTAATTATTAATTAATAAAAATTTATACCCCCCAATCAGCTAAATGAATTTCTTTCCTTGAATTAACCTCAATCCCGAAGTTATTTTATTATACCACTACTAGAAGAAAAATGGTCCTTTAAAGGCTTAAATGAGTATGAATTGATTCCGTTAATATCTTTGAATACGTTAATAATTACCGATTAACAACTAAAGCATAAATTCATTTTACGGATTCTTGAAAGGAAGATATTTTTAACCAGATCAGTATTTTTGGTATATGTATTTTCAATTTTGTGAAAGCTAAAGCAAACATAAACAAAAAAATTACTTCCCAAAATTAATATGCACCGTACATAAGAGACTCAGAGTTAAAAGAATTTTCGTACGAACAGAAGCGTTGCGCTTTCCCGGATAAAAAGGAAATGCCAATGTTGGTTAAATGAAAATTCCGGATAATGGGGAAAGGAGGATAGGGAAAATTATTTTTATGTAAAATACAGTGTACCATCTATTAAACTTATCTTTCCTTATATGAATTTTAAGATAAAAAGAGAAATTATTCAAGGCACCCACTTGAATCGTTCACTAATAACTAATTCCTAAGCCGTTTGACATAAACATACCATTTCAAATGGAAAAAATATTAAATGAAATAAAAATTATTTTTAATGCTCTTTAAATCAACACATGTATTATTGAGGAAATTCCAAAATATAAATTTTTATTCAATCCACCGGCCCTATTTGTCATATTTAGTAGAATAGTCTTCACACACTAACATTTTAAACTGATAAAACTTCCACTCTTTTGTGACGAAAATTGGCCAAGTTATGACAAGTCGATTTTCGTTGTTTTAGGCATTTTTCAATGGGCGATTTCGGTCGCATTGAGACAGATCTTAGGAAAGTCGAAAGCAAATTGAAATTACCCGTAAACTTGTTTTTAGGTTTAGATTTTTTTTCCGATTAAGTGACATATGAGGAGATATTAGAATACTTCGAAAAGACTTTTGATGCCTGCTTATTTGCTTAAAAGGAATTTATCTATTTTTATGTTTGGTGTACAAAATTATGTTTTAAATGAAGATCGGCTAGTTAAGAGGTTTTGTTGGATTTGTACTGATAGTATGGCTTGTATTAATGAGGGTCACTACGCTAATGCTAATACTCACGACAATCTTTTGATAATTAGAAAATATTCATAATATACAATCAAACAGGCATCAAATGTAAATGTTTTGTTCTGAATACGGAAGAGTGCTTTAATTGGCCCATTGTTCTTCGATTATATTTTATCTTCTCTTAAATATGCGGCTTCTATCTGGAGTCTCTTTTGCTGTAAAATTGAATCAAGATTGCATTGATCACCAGCATATAAATCTGTTCTGCTTTACTTTCTTGATGATACATTAGAAAATAACATTATTGCATACAAAGATCTTCGTGAGTGGGATCAGCGTTCGCCAGATTTAAATCCATTAAATTTCTTTCGTTTGAGTTTCTTACTGAAAAACGGTTACGAAAGACAATCCACGAGTAAAGCAGAATTATTTTTATTAAATTATTAAAGTATTTTCATAGCATGTAAATCTGCTACATCTATAATGTTGCATAATGTGGAAAAAGAATTTGTTTCGCGGCTGTGTTTCTGTATATCAGTCGAAGAAACTACAATTTTTCATATTATTGATTATAACAAAATCTATATATGTGAAACGCTAAAGTACGTGGCTCAAAAAAAGGGGTAAGATAAATTTTCTTTTCCTGATGGCAACGATCGGTTTGTTTACAAAATAAAACCGGTCGACTCCGCCATGTTAGGCATAACTTCGTAAGAACAGAATGCTACTATATTCGTTCTGGTGTAGAACAAATTTTTCTCGCAAGAAATTAGTTAAAGACGTAGATTTTACAATATAATAAACTTTATATGGAATGATTGAAAAGAGTTCAGTTAGAAATGAAGCAGGTGGGCTTATGCGAGCCAGAGAACGTTCAGGTCAACGACAAAATAGCTGAAATCAGCGGTTTGGGCCTTTCTAAAACGCGAAAGTTTCATTCAAAAATATGCAAATAAAACGCTCAGGTACGTATCAAAAAAGGGTTAATTTCTCTTTTGCCGATGGCAACTATCGGTTTGTTTACAAAATAAAACCGGTAGACTCCGCCATGTTAGGCATAACTTCGTAAGAACAGAATTCTACTATATTCGTTCTGGTGTAGAACAAATTTTTCTGGCAAGAAATTAGTTAAAGACGTAGATTTTACAATATAATAAACTTTATATGAAATGATTGAAAAGAGTTCAATTAGAAATGAAGCAGATGGGCTTATGCGAACCAGAGAACGTTCAGGTCAACGACAAAATAGCTGAAATCAGCGGTTTGGGCCTTTCTAAAACGCGAAAGTTTCATTCAAAAATATGCAAATAAAACGCTCAGGTACGTGACGCAAAAAAGGGTTAATTTCTCTTTTGCCGATGGCAACTATCGGTTTGTTTACAAAATAAAACCGGTAGACTCCGCCATGTTAGGCATAACTTCGTAAGAACAGAATGCTACTATATTCGTTCTAGTGTAAAACAACTTTTCCTCGCAAAAATGAGTTTAAGACATAGATTTCACAATATTTCATACAAAATAATAAACTTTAGATGACATGATTCAATAGAGATAAGTTAGAAAAAAGTAGATGGACTTAGGCGAGCCAGAGCACTTTCAGGTTGACGACAAAGTAGCTAAAATCAGCGACTTGGGCTTTTCTAAAAAATGTCCATTCAAAAACATGCAAATAAATTTTATCACAAACACTCCCCTCCATCTAAAATTCAGCAATCTCTAAAATACCAAACTACGATAAAATGATATCCGAAATCATAAAAACCCCTGTTTCAGCTTCTTCTGTGCGTTCCGATAGCATAGTCGTCAAGACATTGTCCCCCTTCTTTGACTGCCAAAATTATTTCATCATTTTAGTATCACTTTAATAGCTTAATCGATTTATTTTTAATCCTTGAAAATTAAAAACTTTCAAAAAAGTTTTCACACATTTCTCTTTCTAATATTATTCATTAATAAATTATTTTTATTTGGTACATACATCACTAATATAATAGCCCAGATCCGTCTCTCACTGATACGGTAACTCTCTGACATCACTGACAATAAAATTAGCGCCATAGCACTGAGAGACGTTAAACAGCATCATTTCATTGTTAGAGCACCTAAATTTCAGTAATTTTAAATTTAAAAAAGTAATTGTCGTTCTAATTTCAAATCTAATATATCTAAAATAGTGAAATAAAATTTTCTATCGATTGATATAAAATTTAAATCTCGCTATGATCAATAGTTTGCGAGAAATTTGAAATGATATTAATCATATATTTCAAATTAATTTCCGTTTTTTAATAGAAAGTAGGAAATCACGTCAATGGTATATCATGCGCGTGATATAGTTTGGATGCCACGATGCATCTGATTATTTATTGCAATCGTGATGATATAATTTGATAATATTTTTTGGCAACATTCGTAACTAGAGAAGAGTTTTATCTTGATTAGAATTTCGAAAAAGAATTCCTTTAAAATGTTAACTTTCGACGTACGTTTGAGCTGAGAATTTCATGGTTATTGAATTATTATGTGCATATTTTGTATAGATTATTTACTAAAATTTAATACTTTACAATCATGAATTAGTTTACTATATTTTTTACGATGAATACCGGCGAAGAACCCATCGCAAAAAGATGGCGGACGACAAAGGAAAGCAAAGCAAGATTCGTGCAGCAGATGCAGCCGAAGACGCGTCGAAGCCGAAACTCCATCACAATCTGTCACAAAACATATGTTTATTTCATTTGTTTTCAATCACTGTTAAACATTTCCCTCGCATGCATTTCTATTTAAACACGTCAAATTTGAAAGGAAATCTCTCGAATGAAGAGGTAATTTTCACCCGTCATGGTATGACGAGTGATTTTCTAGTTAACTATAAAAAGTATAATTTATATTTTTATCAAGCCATATCTGTCAGATTTACGGGGTCTGGGACCCCATTGGAACGTAACCCCTCTTTTAAACTACGGAGACACAGCGCGTCAATTTGGCAGAAAATGCATGCTATACGGTGGAATGCGCGGATAACGGTGTGCAGCTAGTTTTGAATAATATCGGATTCTGTAATGAAATGAGGTTGCTCCTTTTGTAGTTGCTTATCGCACAAGCTGAAGCTATACTTCAACAAATTTTCAGCACAAGCTGTTTGTCACTTTTCTGTTTAATTTTTCATCAGGTAAAAAAATTACAATAAATCTTTTCATTTGTTCCGACATGGAACGCTTCAGTTCCACTATTTTAAAGATTCATCTCTTTTTTTTTCTTGCACAAGTAGACTCGTAGAATTTTGCAGAAAACATCGATCCTTTATCCTAAAATGATGTCATGTTGGCACATGGTATAGCCCTCCAATCAAGAACTATAGTACAACCCTTGTAAAATCGAACTAAAGGGGGGAGGGCATTTCAGATAATGATTTGTTTCGGTTAATCCACGAACATCTATTACTATTGTAAGCAAGAGTAGACGAAACCTCATGGCTTAGTGGTAGCGTTCACGTCTGTGGAACCATGGGACGTGAGTTCAAGACCGGGAGAGGTCAAATATTTCGTATAATTACGTTTTGTTTCTTAATTTACTTCACATTTCTCGTCTTTTCTAGAATATTCAAATTAACAATATGTAAATTAATCATTGATTTATTTCCAGAACATTCCAGTCTAGAATGTTCCATGCCTGTATATAAGTTTCTGTAAATGGCACTTGGGGGTTCAATAAAGCTCGAGTTGAGATCCCATTCTATCGTGTGATTATTTCTATCCTCTCGCATTTACCACGATAAGTCTACGTGACACTATTTTGTAACTAATTACAGTATGAGTTGAAAATATTTTGAGTTGAAAACGAATTCAAAACTCTCTTTGTAGGATATTCTTTATTAAAGTTAATCCTCCATCGGGCGCAATGCGCCTTACGAGCACAGATAAACAATATCGTAATTAATCTTGTTATATTAATATAATTTTAATAATTAATTTAATTTAATTACAATTAATTAGCATTCCGAAATTATCAACATACCTTCTTGGGGAGGCTCAAGAGAAAAAAGTGGGGATATCGTTGCAAAAAAGTCTCGCCTTCCGGATTATTTCGGTGCAGTACAGTACATGTTTTTTGGGTTTTCGATTTGATAGGCATTTCGGATGAACGGGTTTCGGTTAACCGGGTTTTACTGTATTTTAAATCTGAAATTAAATATTTTGATGCTCCATATATAACTTCAAGTTCTTTTGTGCAGGAGCAATTGCTTTTAATATTTAACGCCAGTAATGCTGAAATATAATTCAACGCTCTAACAATATAAGCTGAAATCACTACCCCAAGGAAATTATGAGACGCGGGGATTAGTAACGAATTCTATGTTAAGGAGGTTCTGAAATATAATCTGCAGTGGTTTAGCAAGAAAGTGTTTCTAAGTTTAGCACATTTCTAAAAGTTGCTCGCATTATCTTTGAAGAAAAAATATGGGTTATGATCTCATTCGACCTTGCATCGTCGCAAATTGTAAGTCAAGCACTGTCTGAAGGTGTTTGGCAATCGCTTGTAAGTCGAGCTGAAGTCTGTGACGAACGTTAACTTTTTAAATAACGTTACTAATTGGCACCTAAAGTAATATGACGAAATTCGAAATAAAACATAATCCGTAGTGATTTAGGAAAAAAGAGTCTTTCTAAATTTAGCAGCAGTCTAGCATATTGATTTTATGATTTCAGAAAACTAAAACCACTTTTTTTGGAGTCTGAACCTAACGCGTCTTGCCATTCTATTTATAAACTAAAATCATAAAATTACCCCAAGTAAAACTAGACTCCAGAAACGTAAAATAAAACGAATCAAATCTGAATATTCAGCAACAATATTTAGAAATAGCTTAGTAGGATATTTCCCTCTTTAACTCCTTCATTAAACAGCACTTTAAAAGGATTAACGAATAACGTTTTAAAAGACGAAAAGAAAAAAATGGTTAACTTTGCATTTAATGTTCGTTTAAATCACTTATAAAGAGATTATTGAGGTTTAAAGTAGTGAGCAAATAAGACTGACGAAAAATAACTATACAAATTTATTCAATTAATAAATTTATTGAATCGCTCTAGTGGCTTGTTAGCATTGAAAAAATTATCACACTTTATCTTTAAGTTTAGATTTGGACTACTACGTTTAAATATAGAAAGCGTGCGTTTAATGATTTCTGTTTGCTTAGTTTTCAGTACAATATGAATGGAAAGGACCAAAGAAATAATGTTCAACATTGAAGGAATTCAAAGAACCGAAGAAATAATTTTCAACACTGAAAAAAATACAAAAACTTGCTTCCAATTTGGAATGTTTGGATAAATTTTTTTAATAGACTTTGTATAAAATGTTAATCTATTTTCTTACTTTGTTAGTCTATACTTATAAAAGGCAAAGTTTGTGTGTGTGTGCGTGCCTGCGTGCGATGTCCTGACGAATCTATCGCACTTACAGCCTTGAAATTTGTCACACAGGTAGTCTTAATGGTGACTCAATGCACCTCGAAGCCGGAATTTTAAAATTCAATCTAGAAAATTTTTTATTTAATGTTTTGTGTTTTTTTGGTTATTTTCGGGACGTTTATGGCTGTATGATAGTTGAAAAACAATAGATGCACTATCGGATAGAACAAACAATTTTGTTTCTAAAGGAATTTGTTTTGAGCTTCAAACGTAATTTACTGAATTTTGAGAAATTTTTAAAAAATAATCAGTTTTACATTCGAAATTTTATTTTTGTTTTTAAATTTCCTGCATCCGACATTCTTATAACACTATTATTTTCAGTTTTTTCAGCTTATAACTGGAACGGTTCTGTCTGATTTAAAACAAGAAAGGTTAAAATATCTTTTCACGTTTTTTTAATTAATTTTTTTCTGGTCAATTGAAAGATATTTTTACCTAACAAGATTCCTCCCGCGACACTTTTCCGGAACGTTGCCCGCAATTTGATTGGCTGACGGTGCAGAGCGCAGGTGACGTCATAACCTTCAATTGAGTAACGACCGATTATTATTTTCGGCAGTATCTTAACGTATTTATTTGTCTCGCATATTTTGGTTGCTGTATAATTATGATTTTGACGTTGCAATTTTTTAATATTGTTTTGGATTAACGTACTCTGTATTGTTTCTCTACATTTAAATTTCTTTTTCGCGAAAACAAATAAGCGGGAAAATCAATAATGTGTATCTTTTGTTTTATTTTCAGAACTTTCATGCCATTGTGGGCGTTTTTTTATTTTGTTGGAGTCCTGATTCCACAGGCAATGCCGTGCGCATACTGCTAGTGTTTAATATATTTCAAATGTAGGATAACAGGAATCATCTTAATGTAAATTTCTTAGAAATTTCAAAATCTAAATAAAATTGTATCGTTAATTAGTTTATGTTTTTTTTTTTTCAAAAAAAAGTAAATGAAATTTTTTCTTTTATGAACTCAGTTTTTCAAAAAGAGGTTTATAAAATACGATTATAAACCTTTCATATGTACAAATTTATTCAATTAATAAATTTACTGAATCACTCTAGTGACTCGTTAGCATTGAAAAATTATCACACTTTATCAGTAAGTTTAGATTTAAACTGATGCTTTAAATAGAAAGCGTGGGTTTACTGATTACTGTTTGCTTAGTTTTCAATACAATATGAATGCACAGCACCAAAGAAATAACGTTCAACGCTGAGGAATTTCAGAGAACCAAAGAAATAATTTTCAACACTGAAGGAATTAAAAGAATTCAAGAAATAATTTTCAACTCTGAAAAAATATAAAAACTCGCTTCCAATTTGGAATATTTGGATAAATTTTTTTCCCAACTCAGTTAAAAAAGGAGTAGAATCATGTTTACACAGAAAAAAACTTTACAAAATTACCTTTGATAGACTTTGGAAAAAATGTTAATCTATTTTGTTACTTTGTTAGCGTTTAATATATTTCAAATGCGATTGATAGCAATAATTATCTCGTAGTGAATCTCTTACAAATTTCAACATCTAATTAAATTGTATCGTTAATTATTTTTTTGTTTTCTTTTTCAAAACGGGTAATGAAATTTTTCTCTTATGAACTCAACTTTTCAGAAAAAGGTTTATAAAATACGATTATAAACCTTTCATATGTAGAAATTTATTCAGTGGAGGTAACTCAACTCCACACCATTATTATATCCCCAGGGAAGCGAGACCCTGCTTTCTTATCCGACAGCTTCTCATCCGCGCGGTGCTTCCCGGGGGAGGAGACTAAAAGTTTGTACTATGATTGCCGATAAATAACATAAAGCTAGCAATTTTTGCTCATAAATTTGTCAGTTTCTAAAACAGGAAAGAAAACACCCGCAAATTTAAAAAGTAAAATAGAACGGACTTCTGAAATACGAGTAGACCATTGACTAATTAAATAAGAAAATGATTGATTCATTAAAAAAATTAGCACATTTTCTTTGTGCCTGCAACATTTCAAATAATATTGCGCGAAACTATGGAATCGGTAACCCATAATAATTTTATGAATTTTGGACTCCCTATTGGAAGATAAGCAGAAATGGATATTTTGTCCTGTAAAATCGAACCAATCATGCAATCCATTGTAGGAATGAGAAAAACTTATCAGTTTTAACCGAAACCTTTTTTTTTTTTTGTTTCGGTTAACCATTTTATTTTGGTTATATTTTTGTTCCGGTTATAACCGGTTATTTTTTTAAAAGATCAAATAACCGGGTCAAAGGCCGGATCGGAAGATAGGCTCGATTTTAGGTTCGATTAGAGTAAAATTTAACAAGTTAAGAAGCTTTGAATTTCATCATCTTAGGCCAATCAACGACAACCGTATCCTCGAAGCGTCTGTTGGTTGGTGGATTACTGAAAGGGTCTTTATGAACAGATAAATATTGGCCAATCGATTGATTTCCTGTGAACACAGTATTAATATAAAAAAAAATGTCTACAAACGCTGTTTTTTTTTTCATAAAAAAACCCCCTAAAAACCGGTAAATTTCAAAAACCGGTTATTTTGAACGGTTATAACCGCCAGGTTGAACCGGAGGTGAAAAAACCTGGATAACCAAAAACCGGTAATTTTCGCAATAACTGCCATCCTTAATCCATTGCGCAACAGACTACTCATTATACAATAATTAACTTTGATGAAATGCAGTAAAAGAATATCTTCGGCAATGTGTTGAGAAATAGATGTCTCAAGATGTATATTTTAGTGTTTTAAAGATGGTTCCCTAGTATAACTGCACCCAATTAATATCTGTGAAAGTCGCATTGTAATCATCTTTTTTAAAATTTAACTGTTGAAAATTTATTTAAAAATAAATCAACTAAAACAAAATTAAAAACTGTATCAAAATTTAATGTAAAAAACTTTATATTTCAACGAAAAATTTAAATTTTCATGATTATTAAGCAGTAATCCATTAGGAAAAATCTAAAGTTCAAACAATATTATTTCAATAAATTCAGATATTTACTGTTATTTATAAATTTACAGCAATATTTTCTTTCCTAGGAATAGTAAGTTTCCCTAGGGACTTAATGTTTCCAAGGAATATCCCCCAAACTTAAAATTAAATTCACTTACAACCGATTCTTCATTTCTGCTAATAATTAAAAAGTTAAATTTCAAAGAATCCACAAGGAAAAGATTATAGTTCAATGAATGATATTGCGACAATTTATTGCCGTTGATGAAATTTAGTGGCGATTATTTTCTTTGGAACTATAGCAAATACAGAGTAGCTTCCCTCTAAACTTGAATCTTCCAAGGAATTTCTACAAATTTCAAACTCGATTTACTTACAACCGATTCTTAAGCGATCTTACAGCCGATCATCAACATATCACAACCGATCTTCAACATATTACAACCGATCTTCGTCATCTCCTAAACCAAGGTAAATTATTTTATTAACCGTTGCAATGACATTGAGGTAATTGATTTTCCTATTTATTTCCTATTTAAATAGCATATTACCATCATTAATCACATTTGATGTAAGAGTTCGTTGCTGGTTAACTTTCCTGTAGCTTTATTAAAATATTTTAATCATCAATCTTTCTAAAGTTTAGCGGAAATTTTTAAGCATCAGTCTGTATTAAAACGACCATACTTGGGCAACTTTGTGTCAATTTATTTAAATACTTTATTTGAATCAATTTGAAATGCTTCAGAGTTATTCTAATTTCATTCTTAATGTAATTAGAAGCGAAATTCTATTACTTAAATATGACTTCTACTTTAAAAATGACGCCAGTGGCATTTTTTTCCCACATTTTTTGAGGGTGACTGATTTTTCATCTAGTTTGTTTTTCACAAAAATTCTAACTGTACTACAACAATTTATATATTTTATGCATTATTTAGTGTTCGTAACTAATCTTTTAGTTGAAGTTTAAATTTGAAGATTAAAATTGTTTTTTTATGTATATAACAATGATGAAATATTTCATAAATTGCAAATCTACTTAATTTGACAAACTTCAAGAAATAAACAAAGCGTTTAGTCTGTGATAATGATAAACACCATATCACTATACTCAGATAAGCGATTCAAAATTCTGTTTTAAATAAAATGTGGTAATAAGCGTAATTTAATGATCGAAAAACATCTATCTGCATAAAATCACTCATGTTATAGAAAAGAATGAAATATTGTAAACGTTCAATTAATTTCTATGCTTTTATTCATTTTTTGCTTCACGACTTAATCAAAAATGTAAATAATTAAGCAAGATTTTGCGAACAAAAAATACTCTTTATCCATCATTTGAAGATTAAAGGTTTCCGAGTATTTTTAATTATTAATGTTATTAACAAATAAAACTTTCATTTTCTTATATAATTGGTTTGTTTAGATTTTAAAAATATTTGGTTTGTGTCTCCTTTTATAGCCCAAGAGACACCAGTTGAAATTCATGTTATAATTGCATATTGTGTGGGTTTTTCAAATCACTAACATGTTGCAGGGGCATACAGCCAAAGAGGCGATGATTTATCCCAAAATACACCTATAAGAAGGATCCATGCCAGTTGAAAAGAAAATGAATAAAGAGTTTACCAAGCCAAGTATGGAGGATATGTGTGTTGTTTGCCTTGTTTATAAGCATTTTGCTTAGGTATGGAAGTGGGGTAGGCTAACTTAGGGCGTACAGAAGTAGGGGCAACAGATAATGCAGATGTCGTGATACGACAATACTAAGCACGTATTATGGTTAATTTTTTCTCTCCGGTACTGCGACAATTTTAAATGACTGTGTACTGTTTTTAATTTAGTCAAATCAAGTAAGGATATTTGCTATTTAGTTATGTTATAATCAAAATTATCTCTCTCTATATACATATAACGCAGACAATATATACTCCACTTTATATGTTACAGCAACTCCTCCGAAACGGTGAAGAATAACGACTAAAATTTGCACATGCCATTCTAAGGTCCATTTCTAGGCCAAATGCGCTATTTTAAATTTTCAAAATCACAGATATCGATTTAATAATTTAAGAAATTATTTAAAATTTTTTTAATCAAACTATTAACAAAATTTATTATTATTACTATTTAATACTATTGTATTTGGAGCAAAAAATTATCAAAACTGTTTATTGCAAGCGATTTCATCACTCATTATGAATCATCCACATCATTCATGACAGCACATTTCATGCCTCACATGTGAGTCTGAGACGTATAAAGCGCGTAACGCAGCATTTACTTCACAAAGATCCCGATCTTAAGCATCCCACGAGTGTGATCAACAATCCAAACAAACTCCCCGCATTTCCTTTAATTCGAATCACACTCGAAACAGGCCCGAAAATGAATTGGAGAGATTGAGCAATTCTCCTGAAGGCGATCTTCACGTTGCTCCGATAACCTTTTATGAGCCCAGAGTTTGCTATTATGGGGGAATCAATAGCAGTTGGGAGAGGGATATTGATTCGAAAAGTCTTTCACGTGTTTCAGCATCACTCCGCTGAGGACCGCATGGCGAGAAGCACATTCTGCTACCTAAAACATTGCTCCACCGGTTGCTGTGTTTCAGGTAGAATGTCTTTTGAGTCTCCTCGCCGGTAGAAAAGTTTCAAGATTGCTTGAGGTTTTTGGTTTCGTAAAAATGGAGTTTTGAAATAAAAATGATGCTGAAATCGGCTGATGAAAATTTCAAGTTAGCATAACGTTTGGTTATAAGAAGAGTTATGTAAAGCTTAAAAACAATCAACAGAAAAAATAGAATAAATTTTAAAAAAGTATCTTAACTAAAAAATAATACTAGAACAACATAGAAAAACCCAAAATTATTTATATTTATAAATAATACAATTTATAGAGTAAAATTTAGAAACAATTAGAAAAAATGAATACAATGTTTAAGTAGCGCGCAATTGCAGCAACAGAAGAAAAAACACAGAACAATGGAAATCAAGATCATATAAAAGAAAGCCAAAAAAGTAAATAATTCAACTCAGAGTTAAACGAAAATAACCAAAAGCAAACAAATAATCCATACTAGTCCACTTTTTCAAGGGTTAAGAACTATTTGAAATGGATTCAAAATAATAATTGGGAAATTTTTTCTGTAAGAAGCTAGCAGTACGCCAATGCTATGAGGGTTATGAGAAGCTATGTTTGGCTTAATGCTAGCTTCTTACAGAAAAAATTTCCCAATTATTATTTTGAATCCCTTTTAAATAGTTCTTAGCCCTTGAAAAAGTGGACTAGAATGGATTCCTTGTTTGTTTTTGGTTGTTTTCGTTTAACTCTGAGTAAATTTTTATTTTTTTGGCTTTCTTTTGTATGATCTTGATTTCCAAGCGTTATGTATTATGTTACAGTGAAGTCTCACTACAAAGGCCACCCTCCGTTCCAACGAAAATGCGTCGTTCTGAAGGGGTTTCATGTTTGGGAGAACAAAATGTGGAATTAAACATATTATTCGCTATTTCTGAAAAAGAGAATTTTAAGAATCACCTAAAGAAGAAAGTACTTGATTCGAACCGCTGTGCAAAGGTGGCCGCTACGAGAACTTTCCATGTATATGAAATTAGTTATACTAAATATATATCTCTTCTAAATTTCTTATTAAATTACAGATCTCTAAGAAGTTGTTGATGAAGAAGAGTCTCAGTAATCCGACATTCCGCTTTAAACTACAACGAACGCGTTTAAAAACGAATTATTATTAGTGTACTAAAAAGTATATATTTTATTTTAATTATTTTCTACTTTTTTGTCTTGAACTTATAATTCGTTGAAATAACTATTATAGCATCTCAATCAGATTTTCCCAAAT
This sequence comes from Araneus ventricosus, assembly GCA_013235015.1. Taxonomy (NCBI): domain Eukaryota; kingdom Metazoa; phylum Arthropoda; class Arachnida; order Araneae; family Araneidae; genus Araneus; species Araneus ventricosus. The sequence goes on from BGPR01002050.1 coordinate 17,694, forward strand.
TTATTGCAAGATGGCGCCACATGTATGGAATTTAAATTTAATTATATTAATCGATTAACTGACAATTAAGTTCGTAGGATATTAAAATAATGTACTGCCATCGAAAAGACACAAATTCATTAATTTCAAAACTCTAGTGCATCAGAAAGTGAGAGAAAAACCGATTACAAAATTTCATCTTTACAATTTTTAAACAAGTCAAGTTAATAAACATTAAAATTGTTCAGAAATGGAAGTGAGATCATTTTTCCAATTATTCTACAAAGTGTTTGAATATGTTAAGCACTGGGCAAACGATTGATTTTATTCGAAACAAAAGACGAACTAGAACTCTCTAGAGCAATTTATTGCGTTCTTCACGGAAATTCATTTATAAGTTCAGTGATCCTAACTTTTTTCAGTTGCCATGTTCACTTTCATTTAACGAATTAATATATGAGAAATAAAGGGCTCTTATCCATAAAATTGCTGTGGATTTAATTTGTCTGTCTGTAAGATCTAAATAAAGCATTCATAGATGTAGAGAAAAGAAGTTTATCGGTAAAAAAGTACCATTTCATAAAAGATTTTTAACTTTCATGGTAATTAATTTCCGTGGATGAGTTAGTTTCATTTTTAATTTAACACATTCTTTCATTACCTGGATAAAATTTAAACATTCTGCAAGATTCTTTGAAAAGCGGCTTTTAAAGTAAATTAATTTCTAAAACTTTTTACTGAATATTTAAAATACTTTGATGAAATATTTTGAACGACAAAAACGAATTTAATTTTTAAATACTAAATTACTTGTTTTTAAATAAGTTGGAGTATTTCTTAGTAATTTTCTATTGAAAGCACCACCTTTGACAGAAGCAATTAAAAAAAAAACGATTCCTGTACAAAGTCTTTTCAAAAATTGAAATATTTTGTAGTAAAAAGCAAATAATAGTGTTTTTCTTAAATTTTAAAATATTCCTACTTTTAACGGAGAAAATGAATAGATTTCACATCTAAAGTTAATTTTATGATACAAGAATTGTTTTTAAGAAAAATAGACAACAATGCATTTTAATGTTACAAATTTTCTCCTATAGCATAAATGGGAATTTTATATTTTGTGTAAAAAATTACATTGTATTATATGAGGTATCTTCCTTTTCTTAAAAATGCTTCGATTCATGAAAATGGTGATAAAAGAGGCAAACTATTTATTTTTTAGCTTTGTTCAATTACTTTCATATTCTTTCTTCATTTTTTTCTTGCTTTTAAGTGAATATTGTCTTTTCCAAAGAAAAAATAAATGCATCAACATTTCTAGGAATTAATTAATATATCTTTAAATTAATAAGGTTTTTGCGGATACTTTGAAGCTCTAGCAGTTTTGAGCGTAAGAATATAAAAATGGCATGTGATTTCATATTATATTAAAATGGTTGATCAACAAAATGAACTTTTTTATTATTTATAAAATTTTATTATTTTAATTATCTGGCATTGTTACAATTTCAATGAACTTTGTTAAAAAAATTTTTCTAAGCCATAATTTAGCAGTAAATATCTGGAATGTTCTTCTCTTATTGCGTTACTCAGCTTTATTGTGTTTACAGACTGACAGATAGATTCTAAATAAAAAAGACTTTTCAGACTCTGAGATTAAAAACGTGGATATCTAACAAAATCTCGAAAACACTTTTTATCGGTTCCAATACTTTCTCTTTGTACACTTGGTATACGAGGAAGTTAGTAAGGACGTAACGTCACAGAAAAAGTATTGTAAAATTAAATATCAGATTATATGTGTAACTGCGTTTGTTAGCGACTACGACATCATACATTTTGATTCAACTAGCCTTACGTCACAAAAAAATTAATGCGCCAGAATTTACTTCTAAACTTTCAGTTTTTGATAGTACTTAAAAGAAACTACCGAAATTTTTCTTCGTTTCTAACTGCAAGAACGAAAAAAACAATTTTTTCCCCGGTGGAAACATTTTCTTCTCAATATCACCGGTACCAAGTTAAGACTGTTCGATTCCCTTGACACGTTCCTCCGGGAGTTGTCGAAAAACACCCAAAATCTTCTTACGGGAATAACATCCCCCAACTCATGTCAGTGAAGTGATCCCTTCATATTCTGAGGCCTAACACGTCCCCTCCTGCGATTTAACACTCGATCTCCCCGTGTTTTGGGGAGATCAGATTTAGTGATTTAATCTCCAAGTATTCTTGCAGCGCTTCCATTCATACCCTCACTGAGGTGGACCTTAGATTTCCGGAAACTACAGTAGAGAGCTAAAATCGAACTGTTTTTGATATTCAATCCTTGTTTTGTTACGGAAAATGGGATGGGTTTTCTACAGATGAGTCTGGACTTTTCTTTCGTTCGTGGAAACAGACGTCTTCCGTTACATAGGTTTTTGAATGGGTTTTGATATGTAAACGCATTTTTTAAGAGTCAAAGATAGTAGTTGCGATATTCTTAAAAGTCCAGAAATATTTTTCTAGGAAAGAAGAATTAGAAAGAAAATACGGATTTCTAAGAAGGATTAAGTATGAGGGAACCTAGGAAAGAGACAGAAATAAGTATTGTATAGATTTTTAACCGTTTTTAATATATAAGCGTGAGTTGCAAGAGTCAAAGACATTTTGTCGGGATATTCTTAGAAGTCCATAAGCACTTTACTAAAGAAGACGTATTCAGGAGTAAATACGGGATTTCCGAGAACGACAAGTTTTTACGTTAGAAACAGATAGAAATATAAATAATTGGATTTTAAACATATATGCTTGTTCCGCTTAGAAAATCTGAATCTGACATCATAGAAACTAACTGTCTTACGTATTATAATTAAGAAAACATTTCATCATTGCACCATCTAAACGTTTAGTTTTACTTACTATACATATATTTAATGTTAAATTTTATTTTATTACAGACATGGTGGAAGAAATTTTCATTCCAAGTAATTTTTGGTAGTTTTTGACTATTGCATTCTGCTATAGAATAATACGAATAGTTTCCTGGAAAGAAAAATAACAAAAAAATTATACTTCAAACGTATTTGCTGGCCCTTCGTATAATTTTGCGTCTAGTATCAATGGAAATTAACTTGACGTTAAACTTTTTGAACTGCAATTATGAAAAAGTTTTCATCAGATGAATTTAATTCCCTTCTGAACGTTTGCCGTCGTTTATTGTGATACAATTAATGTTAAATTTTACATTAGTGCATATCTAAAATTCAAAGCATAAATTCTTGGTCAATTTCCACCGTCATATTGCTTCATACTTAAGAACTGCCAGTGGCGGCGATTGGGTGAAAAAAGTGAGGGGACAAAGTATTTGCTAACTTCATCTAAAAGTACCCAGGAGTA
>BGPR01002050.1:21060-32770 GCA_013235015.1 Araneus ventricosus
GAGTATAGGGAGGGGACAAAGTATTTGCTAACTTCATCTAAAAGTACACAGGAGTATAGGGAGTAGTCAACAAAATTTAAAAATTTAGTAACAAATTAGCTAGCTTTCCCGGAGACTGTTGCTTTTTTATGAGTCCTCGTTTTAGACAGCTAACAACAAAAACAAAAATAATTCCTTTTTCCTGGAAAAAATAGGGGGCCAACTGCCCCCTCACCCCCCTGATTCGTAATAAGGTTAAGGAGCTATCATCTTCACAAGTATGCGATTTTATAGACCGACAGGCAGTCAACCCTTTGATGGATTTAGTCCAAACATTTATACGAACCTACGTTCTTGATGGTAAAACTGTACATACTATATTTCATCTATCCAGCTATTTAAGCTTTTGAGTTATCCTGTTCACGGACAGAAAGACTTCCCGTGGACATATTTTGGCCACAATTTGACAGAAGCCTACAAATTATGTGTAAAGACCACATACCAAATTTCATACCACTAGCTCTGATAGTTTTCAAATTACCGTGTTCACAGACAGACAGACATAATTCTATAATTGTGTTTTTCGGTCTCAGGGAGGTCTAAAACGTGGAGATTCATCAAAATCTGGAGTTCGAATTTTTTGACGATTACAATATTTTCTCTTTGTATACTTCGTATTCAAGAAAGTAAAAACTAGCAATACCTCATTTTTCTTGCCTTCAGTTACCGTCGGTTTCAGTTTTCGTCGATTTTTTCCATGAATGATTTGTCTCGGTTTTCTTTACTTGCCTCAGATTTCGTCGGCGGGCCCAAGTTGACCTCGTTGCTAATTTTGTGGAAATAAACGGCGAAGCTGAAAGTTCGAAAAGTCTGGGGCCGAAAAATTTGCGTCCAAATCCAAAGATTGCGTCTAGGCATCTCCCAGCAATTCAAAAGAAATATTATAACTTTGGAAAAATTTAACAAGAAATGTTAAACCTCATTGTAGGAAATTATTTTTATAATTGAGAAAGACAGAAATGTTATAAAAGAATTTTGTTTTACATACGTAAAGGCAGAAAGCAGGTTAAAGAAAAATACAAAAAACCTGAAAAAAGTGAATGAACATCCTCTTTTTTCATTTTATGAAAAGAATCTTTGATTTTCATTACCGGGAAAATCAATTTGCACTAGAACGAATAAAGAAACTATTTCAACTCTCGAAATATATGAGAAAGAGCAATCTTGAAAAAAATTGTCTATATCTTCCACACGCGAAAGACATTTTTCTTGACTGAAACGATTTGATTCTCAAAGTTAGTACTGTTTCATAAAAAAAGTTTAAACAAACGGTGGAATGAAAAACATGTTATTTGAGATTCGGAAATTCGATAAGAAGAATAACTTCATCCAACCCACGCTCGTTAGAGACACTTTAGAACCGACTTTTCATCTGAAAAATTTTATTTCATAGCGTTTTTAAAGCTTCTGAGATGAAGAAAAATATTATAATTGACTTCTTTCTTTTTTGGGATTCTTCTCCCGAAATATTTTAAGCTATGACAGGAATTTGATCGACCCGTCTAGGACCTTCCTACATACAATCAAAAATATATATTTTGAAAAACCAGAAACATTTTAAATTTGCGCAAGAATTTTGTGTTGATATGGAATTATAGAAAAACACTTCTCTTTCTAAAGACATCGTTACAAAAAAAGTGATTATCCAATTTTGCTGTGCATAATAAAGTTGAGAATAAATTGAGGTTGGTGTTAGCACCTATAGAGTATGTGTTATCACTCGTCAAAATTTTTAAAAAAGGATTATCTACATTTTTCTGTGCAAAACAAAGCTGAGAAAAAAGTGTCGTACGTGTTAGCATTTGTTAAAATCTATTAAAATTAATTAAATCTATTTAAAGTTAATTAATTAATTATTTATTTTATTAAAATTAATTATTAAATTTAATTAATTATTAAATTTATTAAAATTAATTAATTAATAATTTAAAATTAATTAAATCTATTTAAAAGAGCAATTTTGTTGAGTATGTATGTATGTTCTTTTTTTTCTACTCTATGTACACCCAGTCCGTTTGAATTACCTGGACCAAATTTGGCACAGTGATGGATTGTAACAAGAGGGAGCTAACGCCGCTAAAATTATTTTCAAATTCGAATTAGATTTTTATTTAATTATTTTGAATGGTTATTTCGGGCATTTTTGACTACTTTCACGATTTTTCTGCGGAATTTTTGTATATTTTCATCGCAGAACCATAATTTTTATATCATTGTTATGTCCAGAATATCCCCGTTCTAATATGAGTAGTTTGAAGCTGCTGCGCAACTTTCCTGATTTTTAACGATTTTTTTAAAGCTTTCGAAATCGCGTTGCTTCTGCAAACATTATTCTATTTTTTTCTCCATTATTATTCACATACGCACGAGAAGAGAACTTATGTTTCCGTGTTATAATTTATTATTTCTTGCATTTTTTTCTCTCTCTTTTTCTTTTTTAATTTGCAACGCGTAGTTATTGCATATTGTTTAAAAGAAATATTCTTTGTTCGAGCTTTTCGCCTTTTCATTCATTTCATTTTCAATTTTATAAAGTAATAAAAAGGCTAGATATGAAAATTTAAATTGAAAAACAAAGAACTCAGCGGAGATTTACGTTTGTTGAAGAAAGTTAGTGATAATATTTGTAGAAAAAGAAACGGCTAGGGGCGTATGAAAAAACATTTGGATCCCGAGCAACGCCGGTTATCAACTTGTGTAACACAAAGAAAGATGACATAAATTTCATTGCACGTACTTTACTTAAGTCGATAAAAAATGTCACAAGATATAACACATATTAAATAATGTCGAAAATGTGTTAACACATTTTAAATGTAATATAAATTATATGATCAACATGTTGCTATGTATAATATAGCCGAGAAAAAATTGCCACAATTGAATATGCGTTAAGACTTAAAAAAACACTTTGAAATAAAGGCCAGTTGGGAAACGGCCTTTCCCTTCACACCCCTCAAATGTTAAAATTTACCCTTTTGGGCAATATTGACAGGTTTTAAAACAGAGGCTTTAAAGTCGCAAAGAAGCTGTGGCCATTATCAGTTTTCTTCCTTTGTTATTCTTTTCAGCATTTAAGCTGTTGTTCACTGAGAGTTTATGCCTAGAGAAAGAGCGACTTTTGTGCAATAATGCCCAAACTTAGTGTCAAAGTTCGGCAGGGGTGCCAAGCAATGAATATTTGTCATGCTTTGGACACATCATAAGCTTTGCGAGAAGCTTATAAGCCATAAACAGATAGACAGATTTTCAAATATGTTTTTTCCCTACTCGGGAAGAACGAAAACGTGGAGACTTATAGAAATCGAAAGGAAGAAACACAACATTCTTTTATTGCGTTCTTTATATACGACAATGTAAAAACGATTCTATGAATGAGAAAAGTAAAATCAATGATCTAAATTTGAGATTTTAAAATATATATGAAGTGGAACCTAACACTAAATCGAAAGTTTTTAATTTGAATTCATCTATAATTTGAATTTTTTCGTAGGATCCCTGAATTTCCCATTAACAAAACGTTAAAATATTGTCTATATTTGCAATTTATTTTTGGTTAATTAGAAGTAAAATCTAAACATTTTGAGCAATTGTTTTCATGTTGAATTGTTTCGTTAGTCAAATACCTCCGTACCTTGTAACCTCCGTGATTGTAAATGAGTAAATTTTCAAGGAATTCATTTTACTGGTGTACGATGTATTTGATGAAAGTTTGCTGATTATTGTCTCACGCTTCTTTGTAATCAGATTTAAATTTAAAGCTCCTGGGCACCGGAGATCTTATGCAAATTGTATGGCACACTATGTGTTACGTAATTTGTCTCATTCTTTTAACTGTATTCGCAACCACTTATAAGTTTGCATATAAATGTATGTATTACTTTTACTCTCTATCCGTTTGTATTACTTTTACTCTCTATCCGTTTGTATTACTTTTACTTTCTATCTGAATGTCTGTATGGTAAGTACTTTGTTTTTAATTCTTAATTACGTATTATTTATTAAGACTGCTAAATATCAATCTTAATTTTTTAAAAACTTCACACCAATTGTAGCTGAATAATTGCAATTTTTATTTCATTACTCAATTTTAGACCCAGTTTCCATTAATCCGAATCTTTGGATGAACCGTATTTTTACTGTGGTCTCACCAATTTCGAATTAATCAAGTTTAATTTGGTAACCTAACACAAACCATTACACACCAACACTCAGAATAAAGAAATGCAACTTTTTTCTAAGAATGGATACACTTTTTTCTAGAGGAAATAATTAAAAGCATGAGAACCAAACGACCAAATAAAAGAAGCTCGAGAAAACAAAGCAATAATTGGTTAAACAATGCAGTTTATATAAATCTAATTTCTTCTTGAGAGAAAAAAGCCCATAATGAATGGAGTGCTTGTTAAATAAAGATTCTAACAATCCACTGGCCTCAATTTTCCTCAGTAGCTTTTAACTGTTAAGTCACTTTGTTGATACATTTCCTCCTAGTTTGGACAGCGTCCAGATGCTCTGCTTCAATCGATCAGACGCATCAATCTCGTATGACAATAACCTTTAAAAGCTTTCGCGATAAACTATTGTTTTAGGTTTTCTTATCTGGTATAACTCATTACAGTAATATTTATCCTTTTAAGGATGCCTCAGCAGTAGATCAGGTCACAATAACTACCGATTTTCCGTTCCAAACTAAGGGTAATTCATCTTTTTCGTCCGAAATGTGAGAAAGAACTTATGCATGATTAAAACATAGTGTCGCTGTATGAAAAGTGTTTGATTCAATCGAAAGAGTGCATTCATCTGTAGGTATTTTAGTTTGATTGTTTAAGATGTGTTCGACAATATAACAAATAACGAATGCTCTTGTATTTGAATTTATTTCATTTATCTTGAAAATGTATATACAGTGACACCTCTTTAGTACGTCGTTATGTCTTGGTCTCGATCATTCCTACTCATTTCAGTGCTACAACAAAAAATCTTTAGAATACCGCTGTGAGTCGCCAATTCGAACTACCATCACAACTATCCTTTTTCTTTTAGCTGAAATAATCCTATTCGATTGTATACTATATAATTGGTTATATAGGTTACAATATGGTTAGCCGAAGGGCAGGTTCTAATATTAGTTATGCTAGACGTTGTTGTCAATAAGTTTAATTTTTCGTGCTTGTTGTGTTTTTGAGTCATCGTCTTCACGCCAGAGAGACAGAAAAACCGACACATAATCTACCATTAGTCCAACTTTCGGCACAGATCTACAATTTTGGTGCACAGATCATATATAAAGATTCGGCCGTATTTGCGAGTGATAGACAGCCCGATTATGATTTACTTTCAATATTTCATGCCGAACAAGTCTAGAAATAAAACCATAAATAAATTAATTTATCTAACTTGTTTCGTTTTGTAGTTATCATCACAAATACTCGCAAAGAAAGAAGGCAGATAGTTTAGCCATAGACGGATTTCGTCAAAAATTTGATAAAAATCTACAATTTTTGTCTAAAGATCGCATATACTATCCTATTCCCATAGAAATATCGTCAAACGTCCGTTATACACTCAGGAATATTTAAATGTAGCAGATTAGACTCCTTGAGTATTCATCATAATCTAAAACGATTTTGCTTAAAAAAAGAGTTGAAATCCATTTTCATTGATAAATTAATTCGTCCTTCGGATGTAAGAACATAACGTAATTTAATGTTACTAGGAAAAATTAAAATTTTAAACCCGATGTAATTATTTTTCAAGAAGTCATCAAGTTCGCCAATTTCAAGATTCTTTATTATTATGACAATTGTTCTACTCTTTTTCCATTCACATATATTTTTCGTCCAGTTGTTAATTCGATCCGAATGTTGTGTGCATGCCTATATGCAAAATTCTACAATATTCCCATGGCCACATACAAACTTCTACAATATTCCCATGGACATATACAAAATTCTACAATATTCCCATGGCCATATACAAAATTCTTCAATATTCCCATGGACATATACAAAATTCTACAATATTCCCATGGCCACATACAAACTTCTACAATATTCCCATGGACATATACAAAATTCTACAATATTCCCATGGCCATATACAAAATTCTGCAGTATATTAGCCACTTTCTGTGTTTCAGTAATTAAGCTAGTTTTAGAGTAATCTAGCTCGTTGCCTTTCCGAACTATCATCCACAGTTAGATGTAATTCCACAAATGTTTTCGGGCTCTATGTCTGAAGAGTAGGGAATAATTAAAATCTCAAAAGTCGAATTCTTTCGCGATTACAATAGTTTCTATGTGTATGCTTTCTATACGAGAAAGCAATTAATAATCATAAAAGTTTTCACTACATAACCAGCGGGTTGTTTTCCCTTTCATTCACAGGAGCATCTATTCTGTACAAAAGAAAGATTGTTCATCCTATTCATGCCATCTGATTTATCGTTCGTAATCTTTCAGTCGAGAATCAATAAAAAGTTACCGGCTATCTGTTCGCTATCTCTCTCTGATACAAAAGGAAATTGATGAAGGCATCAATTCCGGAGTTGACTTCCGACCATTATATCGCTATCTCGCATGATGAGTGATCTTGAGATAAATGGCACGTAATGCAAACATTTTAACTAGAGAAGACGGATTCTATAAAATTAGCTCCATTTTCATAACTTCATTTAAATTTGGAAGGTGGGAGGATACCAAATTATTCTTTCGGAACACTGACTCTGGGGAAGAATCAGGGAAAACACTTTCCCTGCTTTTCAAGCAAATGGAAGATAAGAGATGAGGTCTCTTTCTAACGCCTGTGGGAGTCTTGTTCTTAGCTTTCATTTTAAGCAATAAAAGGAGAGGATACCAAATTATTCTTTCGAAAAATTGAATATAGGGAAGAAACAAGCAAAACACTTTCCCTGCTTTTCAAGCAAATGGAAGATAAGAGATGAGGTCTCTTTCTAACGCCTGTGGGAGTCCTGTTCTTAGGTTTCATTTTAAGCAATAAAAGGAGAGGATACCAAATTATTCTTTCGAAAAATTGAATATAGGGAAGAAACAAGCAAAACACTTTCCCTGCTTTTTCAAGCAAATAGTAGATAAGAAATGAGGCTCTCTCCTAACCCTGTAGGAACCGTCCTGTTCTTAGCTTTCATTTTAAGACAATAAAAGGAGGAGGTCATAATTATCTTCTGAAAAATGAATATAGGAAGAAACAAGCAAAACAAGCAAATAGTAGATAAGAAATGAGGTCTCTTCCTAACGCCTGTAGGAGTCCTGTTCTTAGCTTTCATTTTAAGCAATAAAAGGAGAGGATACCAAATTATTCTTTCGAAAAATTGAATCTAGGGAAGAAACAAGCAAAACACTTTCCCTGCTTTTCAAGCAAATGGAAGATAAGAGATGAGGTCTCTTTCTAACGCCTGTGGGAGTCTTGTTCTTAGCTTTCATTTTAAGCAATAAAAAAAGAGGATACCAAATTATTCTTTCGAAAAATTGACTCTGGGGAAGAAACAAGCAAAATACTTTTCCTGATTTTCAAGCAAATAGTATATAAGAGACGAGGTCTCTTTCTTACGCCTGAGGGAGTCCTGTTCTTAGCTTTCATTATAAGCAATGAAACCAGCCACTGCACATAGGATAATACGACGATAGGAAATAGAGAAATAATAATATCATCTTTGTAGTTAGAAAACACTCAGATTAGTTCCTCATGAGATTGAAATTCTAATGGCTGACTTGCTATGGCATCTATATCAATTACAGTATATGCTCGATGTGCATTCCATTAGCGTCAATCAAGAGTTCAAAGCTCGGTATGGCACAGTCAAGGGTATCGAGGCGGAGATCTTAAAAAATTGCAGAAAATGGCGAGCACTCAGGAGATTGCATATGCTCTGTATATTCAAAAGTATCCAGACACTTTAGGATTTAAAAATTTTTTAGAACTTCTCTGGAGAGGCTCGACCAACTGCCCTTGAACTGCGACCGAGTAAAGAATAGACTCTAACACACATTTTATAGCGAAGGTTTGGTCACGAGGGCATTTAGCGGAAAAACTAGAAATTGGCAAAGATGGAAAAAATCTGGTCTCACCCCGTTCCACAAAAAACCGATAATCATTTAAAAATTTCATCAATGGTTTTGCTTAATATGTACATTGCTTACATGCATTTTCGTAAAAATGGCAATCATATTCTGGAAAATATAAAGTTTTCTTTAAAATTTCCGAATTTTTCCGCATGATTTTTGCTTATAACATACAGAAATTTTCAGCAAATAATGCGAAGCGTACAGAATACAAGACAATGTGTTTAAAAAGTATTCCATTAAAACTTGAAGTTAATACTATAAATATTAGAGTAAATAAGAGTATTTGTAACCAATAAATTTTTACTACGCATGTGCGAAACGTAGTGTAATTTTTCTTTCCAAACTTCAAAGCCAGATATATAGGGCAACTTATGTAAAAATTCCAGTCGAATGCCATTCAGAATTAGAAAGGTGTCGGCATTGCAGAGAGCAGAATTTCTGTTTCCTTCTAAGAGAAACAAAATGATGAGGGTTTTTCTACAAATTTATATTTTTTAAACTTGAATTTCAGAATCATTAAAGAATTTAATAAAGATTGAATATGTTGAATATCCAGGCATACTTATAAATAAAATTCATTGTTTAAATTGCAGTTCGGCGATTACTATCCGAAGATTCAGGTTTAAAAAATATCAATTTTTGGGAAAACGCTCATCATTTTGTTTCCCTTAGAGAGAAGCAGAAATTCTGCTAACTGCAATGCCGATATTTTTCTAAATCTTAATGGTATTCAACTGGAATTTTTATATAAGTTGCCCTATATATCTGGCTTTGAGGTTGTGAAAATTTATTTACTACAAATACTAATATTTCCTCGAATATTCAAAGCATTAACTTCAAATTTTAAAGGAATATTTTTCTAATTTATTGTCAATTATTCTGTAAGTTTCATATTATTTGTTGGAAAATTCTGGATGTTATAAGAAAAAATCACGCGAGAAAGTTTTGGATTTTTTTAAGAAAGCCTTTATATCTTCCAGAATATACTTTCTAATTTTATGAAAATGCATGTAAGAAATATGCTTATTAAGCAAAACCATTGAAGATATTTGTAAATCATTATAAGTTTTCTGTGGAACGGGGTGATCCCAAATTTTTTCCTCTTCATCAATTTCTAGTCGGCCCCCTAAATGCCCTAGTGACCGATTCTTCAGTGTAGAATGTGAGTTAGAGTCTATTATTTACATGGTCGAAGTTTAAGGGCAGTTGGTCTAATCTTTCCGGAGAAATTCTAAAATATGTGAAAATCCTAAAGTGTCTGGATACTTTTGATCATATAGTGTACTTTTTCCAAAGACATGTTCTTTCAAGGATCCTCACAACCATAAATCACAGGAATTCAAATCCGGAGAACGAGAAGGCCAGACATTTTTAACTATGAATTTTTCTAATTCTGTATTCCGTTCCTGAAAAATTATACCTGAATAATTGACTACTTGAGATTTCTAAATGTAACAATTTAATTGTTTCCTTTATTGATATACTATTTTCTACTAATCAATCCTTTTCCTCTTATTATCACTGACCATTTTGAATTTGCGTCACATTTAAATGCGAAATTAAAACAATCGTGAAAAAAGTTTTCTCGATTATCCCTCTTGCTCGAAGACGTTTCGTATTTTGTTGCCCACGCATTTTTAAAGACGCTACCGATCTTCTACGCATAACAGTACATGATAAGAAGGGGAAATCCATTGACTAGCTTCAAGTAAGACGTCACTGCCACTTGGGAAATATTGAATTTATTTTCTGTCATATTACGTGGCTAATTAAAGAAACAAATTTATTCAAGTATCAAAAAGGAAAATAAAGCAAACGCTTGATGCTCGGATAATGCATCCACACAATGTAGCATTACGGGAACGGTTTCCAATTTTTATAGTTGGTACTCCCCGTAGGATCTCATTTCTAATGGATGTTGCCCTCGTTTCATTCTCACAGAAATGCAAAGAATAAATTACTTTCTTTAAAATTGAAATAATGATTTACTTTTTGATTTTTTTTTTGGTTTTATGAAAATAAAGATCAGAATAATTTTGAAAAGAAAATTTAAAGTTTATCTCTATTCGTGGTGGTAAATAAAATGCTTACACGAACGCTTTGAAAAAAAATAAATCGTCTGCTGATCTGGAAAGAGTTCAGAACGTCAGAATTTCGGAGTCTACGAAGTTTTTGTAACACAATACCAAACCCGCTTTTGAAGTTCATTTATCATTTTAAATTCATATGACGACTATAACGACGAAAATAAAAAATGTTTTAACAACATCAGTTTTGCCAGTTTGTTTATGTAGAATATAATTTCTATCAAATATATGTAAACATGGAGATCAAAACAAAATGTAAACAAGTGAGGAGCTGAAGGAGATACTCTAAGAAATTGATGCTTAATCACATTTATAATACATTTGTAAATGCATTTTAAATGTGATTTTTAATAGATGTTAAGGGATTTCCTTTTCATATAATATTAATTATTATAATTCCTTTATAATTTGTTTCTGAAGACTCATACTTTCAATGGATTTGTTTTGACAGCAGGATTGTGATAAAGAATTATTTCCCACTTTAGAATAGCTAATGAAAGTGTGTGTTTTGCATTCATTATTTTCTACCTTTATATTACATTCCATAATACATTATTGAGAGTATGATAATTCTGTAATCAAATTTTTCTCAAATTGCTATCAGATGGCGCCTCCTGCACAGAATACAAATTCTACTAAAATTTATCGATAAATAACGTTCTGTTTTTTTAAATACTGCTTAATGAAAAAGAATTTCAAAAAAGAGAGGTTTAAATCTTCGAATGTTTTCTATTATCAACATCTGCAGAAACTTCTTTTTTAAATTTCTTGCAACCATTCGTCTATTTGGCTTCTGTTGTGTTTGCGACTAATTTAGTCATTTGGCTGCAAAAATTTGATGATGCGGTGATGACAGCCTTTGCAGCTAAAAATTCTGTAACCCCGGAATCTTTAAACTCAAACAGTACTTTATGTAATTACTGTCAATCAGGAGCTTACTTGTAGCAGCAACTAAATAAAATTTGTTGTTGCAAAGAATTACAGCCAAACAACTAAACTTCCTCGCACAGAATTACACTCCCTTATAAAAAATGACCTAATGACATTTAAGTAAATTTTCCAAACAGTATTCTCTTCTACCAATCGATGGCATCCAGAGTACGAGAGTGCATGAGAAGCCGCTGGCTAAATAAACGGGTCTTGTCTTCTAGAGAGTACATAAATGGTATGGGGTTGAATTTCCTCCACTCCGATGATGAAACATGTCCGGGAATGGCCGGCTGTGGCCAGTGATAGCTACTGCCGGTCATTTACCCTCACAAATATCATTGTGGCACCAAACTATTGCATTTTTTCGGCCCAGCCATTTGAGCGCAATGAAATTCAGTCGTTCAACAAGTAATGTGCAAATCTTCATCCGCTCACCCGCAATACAAATTCGTTCACCAGCAATGGAATTCATCCGTTCACCCGCAATACAAATTGATCCGCTAATGTTCACCTGATCCCTCACTGCACTTACTCAGCAATACGTAACTGAACGAAGTACAACATTGA
>BGPR01002050.1:32795-47223 GCA_013235015.1 Araneus ventricosus
TCAATTCTCTACCTGGCACTCAATGGAGAATTTAGTCCTACTTTAAAAAAAAATTGGCGTTCTGAGAGAAACTGGACAGTATTCAACCTGCCCTCTCTAACCGCTTTCTAAAAAAGACAACTTTTTGTTTGTCCTTCATAAATTAAGCTCCCTGCGCTATCGAGGGAATAAAAGAGCTTGAAAACATCCTCCTAGGAACAATGAAGCAGAGGCGTCCGAACGTATTTAAATAATTCATATTATTAAAAGAATTAGTAAAATTTTTAGTTCCTTGACACTGAATTAGTCAAAAAAATATTGCAATTGTAGACAATATTCCAAAGCATTATTTTAATAGGAAGTTCAAGGATCGGAGAAAAAATTTAATACCGACGAATTTTGGAGTCAAAAACGTTCCACTTTCAAGTATGCTATAAATAGCATTCTTAAATTTTAAGTACAAAAATACCTGTAATTTTTTATACATGTGATGAAAACAGGCTAGGCGTATGACATTTTTGTAGGAAGTTCAAGGGAACGGAAAATTCGAATTTACCGACGAATTTGAGTCAAAACTTTCAACAGCCAAGTGTCGCTATAAATTGCATTCTTGAATCTAGCAATTGGTGTCATTGTGTAGTTTTATATAAGGGAATGCAATGAAAATGAGGGGTCAGGAGAGGGGATGTTTTTGTAGAAGTTAAAGGACTCGGAGAAAAATTCACCAATTATCTAATTTGAGTCAAAACGTTCCTCCCACTAGCTAAGCTGCTATAAATAGCATTCTTGAATTTCCAGCAATTGAAAATACGCCTGCGTAATTTTTCTAAGAATGTGACGAAACAGGCCAGGGATGGCATTTTGTTTTTTTGTCACCAAAAACATTTATATCACTTTTCAAGACTAGCAACCAGGGTATCGTGATCCTTGACTTTCCATGCGACAAACACTGGTTGAGATATGGGTGCTGTGAGACCTCTGTTACCCAGATAGAGCATTTTTGTTGTGTCCGTACTTGTGTTCCATCTGCACCCTGGTTATTTTGTTACTTAGAATAAAGTTTAATCACCGGAAAATTCGTTCGATTTTTTTTTCTATTTACACGTTTTACATAAACGAAATATTTTTTGTAGTGTAATAAAAAAAGATATTTATACATTAAAATCACGTTTGAAATAATTTTCTGGCAAAAAATTTCGTCTTTGATTTCTTTTTCAGTTTGCATGTTTCCTTTGTTAAGGTTACGGAATTTCAAACAGTTGATTTCCATTTTATTGTTTGTCTTAGATCATTATCGTTTGCCGATTAACTGCATTGATTATGCCGATTTATCTGATTGAATCGATATATTGGTGATTCCTAGAGAACTGATAGACATTTAAAAATCAATATGATTCATCTGATTATCAATACTTACCCCCCCCCCCTATTTTTAAACCCTATTTAGTAAAAAGTCGATATGCGAGTATTATATGAAGCAGAAACGACAATTTCTCCCAGAAACAAACATAATTTGCCGATTTTATAGTCAGTATATAAATTTTTTTTCGATAAGTAAATTATTTCAACTAAATGGCAGTAAATATTTTGCAAAAATACCGACTTAAGTAATAAAAGTTCATATTCTTTTCTTAAGACAGAAATCATATTTATCCAAACGTCGTCGGCATGCAGAATAAAATATTATGTTCAAATATTCCATCAAATTTTGCCGACTAATGCCCAAAATGCCGACTCGGGAAAAAATCTGGGGTATCGCACCCCCCCCCCCCCCCCTCTCGCCACCTCCCTGTAAACGAGTATTTATTCTTCACGTTACTCACAAAAGAACGCTACTTCAAGAAGCCACAATGATATCAGAAATGTTGCTAGCAATATATTATTTTAGCAAACTATTTTGTTATAGAACCATTAAAATTTATAAATTTGCAATTATTTTTGTAGGAGCACATACATCAATTAATGTAATCGTGTTTGTTTTATCTAATATTCTGCCGATGAATTCTAAAAATGATGGTTAAATAAGCTTTAATATTTTTTAAATAGTCGTTTCTTAGGAAAAGCAAACGAACATAGTTGTTATCTCCTTAGAACATGAACATACACTGTAAAAAATATCCGTTTTTTTCCCGGACTTTTTCCGTATATTTGACGGTTTAAAGCTGTTTTGTTAACAAAACGGTTTTTCACCGTTTTCCGCTCCAGCCATAAACGGTTTAAAACAGTCAGTTCAAATTCTATTTTTCGTCATACGGTATTGCTTTCCGTACGATAACTTTACCTTTTCTTCAATGTAATTTTATTGCATTCATTTCATGTTTTTAATAGGGTTCCATCTCCGCTGTTGTTTACACATGTTGCAGTAACCTGTTGTCACTCATGAAAGCTAACCTTAAAACACGTGTTCTGGCAATAGTTGATTTTTACACCACTAGGTGGCGCCACTAGATCTATAGTGACTTTAAAACTCAAATAGATTATTTTTACTTCATTTTAGGAAGTCTCCGGTGGTCTAGTGGTTAGAGCGACTGCCTTTTATTTCTAAGAACGCGGTTTCGATCCCCGCCTCAGAGGAGTTAGAAGTTTTGTCACCATCTTGCATCGAAATCGTTCAATTAAAAATTATATTAATTAAACTAATTGAAATTAATATTCCTAATTGATAATACACATCAGCACATTTCAACTCAACTCGAACAGAAGGAGAAAAACAACTCAACTCGATCGATGACGTCACTTACTTCGATGACTTAATTTTTACGGAGAAAATTTGATTTCATACGGTAAAAAACCGTTGTGACTACGGATTTACTTCCTAACTTTTACGGGAAAAACTTGTTCCTGTATGGTAAAAAACCGTTGTGCCTACGGATTTACTTCGTAACTTTTACGGTTTTGCACAGCCAACCCAGCTGCCAGTTTAAAACCGTAAATTTTACGGGATTTTTTTTACAGTGTAGCTTTTCAAAGACATATGCCCAAGTTATAAATATTATCTACAGGACATTATATTTCGGGTGTGAGGGAGGAACAAAATAACTACCTGATATCGTGGGAGAAAATCCTGAATTAAGATTTTTTTAAAAATTTATCCATTTCATACAAATCTTCTCAGAAACTATTAAAGCTAGAAGAAAAATCCAAGCAGGTAATTGTAGGAAATCTTACGCTCTTGAATTTGCTGTATGTTATGTAATTTAAAATTTAATTTTTTTTAGACATTCATTCAAACTAAGAAAGGTGGGACGAAATCCAAGATTATAGCGAGATTTAAGACCAATTATCTCGAAAACTATTAAAGCTGAAAAAACCCAAATATTATTAGAGAATTCCATTGTCTTTAATTTGATGTGTTACATATAATTGAGAATTTAATAGTTATCGAGATATTTTTGAAAAAAAAGGTGGCAAAAATCCAAGATGGCGACAAACTTTGAGACCCATTATCACCGAAACTATGAAACCTAAAAGAAAAAGAAAAGCATGTATTTGCAGAGAATTTTACGTTCTTAAAATTGATTATAATATATAATGTGAAAATTGAATAGATTTTGAGATATTAGAAAAAACTAGAAAACGGACATGAAATCCAGGATGGTGGCAGACTTTGATATCCATTATCTCCATGACCATTAAAGCTGGAAGAAAAATAAAAGTATGTATTTGTAAGGAATGTTACGCTCTTTAATTTGTGAAATCCCATGTATTTTTAAAATTGAATAGTTTTCGAGATATTTAGGAAAAACTAAAAAAGGGGGATGAAATCCAAGATGGCGCCGCGAGCTCACCCCCCCCAGAACCGGGGATTTTTAGTATGTTCATCATAAGCCCCTCACGAACATGCGTACCAATTTTCAAAACTAAATAATTTTTTTGTTTTGTGCAAACCATTTATTGCACTACTGTCTACGTTAGCTTTTCTGTATTATTTTCATTTAACCGAAATCACTATCTTTACACTTTCAGTAAGATACCATATTTTGGAGCATAATAGTAACTAGTAATTTGACCTGTCCTTAGGGACCTACAAATATCGAGCCACTGACAGTTCCAAAGAACGCCAGAAATTAGAGTGCAAAATTTCTTCACAAAGTACACTGCTTCATAGGAAAAAAGGTTAAAATAACCAACACAATTTCAGATTCCTAAACGCACGTTCAAACTTTCCTAAACACAAAATCTTGATTAATTACCAAATAACATAAATTAAAATACAATCATAAAGAAAATAAAGAGAAAAAAAAAGAAAGCTTAAAAATATATATACACAGGAAGCCACAAATTAAAACCTAAACATGCAACACACTGCATCACAAGAAAAAGGCTAAATCAACCTATACACAATTTCCTATCACGTTTTCAAATTTTCCTATACATAATTTCAAACTGTCCAATATACAATTTCTTGAATAATAACCAAATAACATTAAAATAATAATAATAATAATACTAAAGAAAAAAAGAATATAGGAAGCCACAAATTAAAACGGTACCAAACAACAAATCAAAATAAACAAACAACACAGTCGAGGCTAGTAAACAGGTGCGAGTATTTGCAAAAAAAGAAAAAAATAGTTAAAACATAGTAAAAATGACATATTTATAAAATATATATATATATAATTTTATTTTGCAGCATAAAGACCATCACTACAAAAAGAGAGGACGAATAAAATTTTCAACAATGTTCATATCAGTAATAGAAAAAATAAACTTTCAAAACCTTAGAACTAACCGAATAATCGCAAAACGAACAGGAGATCACATTATCCCCCTTTGGGAATGCGATTCAATTCGACTTATCCTTTATAAAATGATATTGAAATGCGAGATTTATTTTTGAATCGAAATTTAGAATTTTTATGACTTAGAGTAAAATGTGTTAATTTTTGTCACATTCCCTTCACATTCTGTCTTGAGTCTTCCAACAATCTTCATATCATGACTAGAAAGAATATTTTACAGAAACAATTCGCGGAAGAAGGCTTAGGAATAACATGATACTCAAACTTTCTAAACATTTGTTTACTGTGGAGTTATTTACTTTGAATTTGCTTTTGGAATTGAGCATTAAGTAACTTGGAGTTCTGAAATATGGTTTTTAAAGAATGCATTTCCTCTTTTGTTTCGGTGGCAAGGAAAATTTTCCAACTA
Source organism: Araneus ventricosus (assembly GCA_013235015.1). Taxonomy (NCBI): domain Eukaryota; kingdom Metazoa; phylum Arthropoda; class Arachnida; order Araneae; family Araneidae; genus Araneus; species Araneus ventricosus. Next base: position 37,929 of record BGPR01002050.1, read on the forward strand.
GCTGGTAAGCATTTTTGACTTCATTTCATAGCTATTTCTCGACAGGAAATATGGCTATTCTGACAGTTGTTAAACCTTGTGTAATAATTTTTGACTCTCACTATTTGCCAGTCTCTTTTTCCCATACGTTTCTCTTGATTTTGAATAAGGAGCTATCAGAGATCTCCCAAGAATTTCCAAGATGTGTCCTAAATATTTAAAATGTCTTTAAAATTTCTCTTGGAGAAATATATATGACTGTATTACGCACTCATCGTTATTTCATGCAATAATATGCGTCCTTCGGTCAGTGCTATGAAATTATTTTTTATTATGGAATCAGTGCACCTGACGGCACAGTCTCTGGACAAACGCAATTTATATAAGTGCACGTTTTCATATTACAAAATGATAAGACGTCAAGTACGTTCTTATCTTCCAAAGTGTCAATGGTTTTCAAACGTGAATTAGCGTATCTCATTTCCAGACATGACACAGGCTTGGAACAAAAAAAGCTGAACTTCATAAATAGTGAATCGTGTCAAACAAAACCGAAAAGTAAAATAAGGGTAATTAATCTAACAATAAAATAAATAAATTTATACAAAAAGTGCTTAAGATATTAAAAATATTGTAGAATTATTATATAATAAAAAATTAAGAATGATAAAATCCGATGCCGAAAAAGCGGAAATCCGCGTTTCCGCGGAAATGTGTCATGTCTGCATTTCACTTGTGTTAACCCTTTCTAAAGCGGTGGAAAGAATACTTCCCACCAAATTCTCAATTTTTAAATGCCATTTTTAAGGTTGGCTTGAGTTGTCGCCAAATATTTCAATGAAACAAACACCTAGGCTTTCCAGTTTCTTATCTCCAACTTAAACGAAGTGTCTTGACTTGATAATTAATTATTAATAAATAATAATGTATGCCACCCAATAAGCTAAACGAATTTCTTTCCTTAAATTAACCTCAATCCCAAAGTTATTTTATTATACCACTACTAGAAGAAAAATGGTCCTTTAAAGGCTTAAATGAGTATGAATTGATTACGTTAATATCTTTGAATACGTTAATAATTACCGATTAACAACTAAAGCATAAATTCATTTTACGGATTCTTGAAAGGAAGATATTTTTAACCAGATCAGTATTTTCAGTTTCGTGAAAGCTAAAGCAAACATAGACAAAAAAATTACTTCCCAAAATTAATATGCACCGTACATAAGAGACTCAGAGTTAAAAAAATTTTCGTACGAACAGAAGCGTTGCGCTTTCCCGGATAAAAAGGAAATGCCATTGTTGGTTAAATGAAAATTCCGGATAATGGGGAAAGGAGGATAGAGAAAATTATTTTTATGTAAAATACAGTGTACCATCTATTAAACTTATCTTTCCTGATATGCATTTTAAGATAAAAAGAGAAATTATTCAAGGTACCCACTTGAATCGTTCACTAATAACTAATTCCTAAGCCGTTTGACATAAACATATAATTTCAAATGGAAAAAATATTACATGAAATAAAAATTATATTTAATGCGCTTTGAATCAACAAATGTATTATTGAGGAAATTCCAAAATATAAATTTTTATTTAATCCACCGGCCCTATTAGTCATATTTAGTAGAATAGTCTTCACACACTAACATTTTAAACTGATAAAACTTCCACTCTTTTGTGACGAAAATTGACCAAGTTATGACAAGTTGATTTTCGTTGTTTTAGGCATTTTTCAATGGGCGATTTCGGACGCATTAAGAAAGATCTTAGGAAAGTCGAAAGCAAATTGAAATTACTCGTAAACTTGTTTTTAGGTTTAGATTTTTTTCCCGATTAAGTGACATATGAGGAGATGTTAGAATACTTCGAAAAGACTTTTGATGCCTGCTTATTTGCTTAAAAGGAATTTATTTATTTTTATGTTTGGTGTACAAAATTATGTTTTAAATGAAGATCGGCTAGTTAAGAGGTTTTGTTGTATTTGTACTGATAGTATGGCTTGTATTAATGAGGGTCACTACGCTAATGCTAATACTCACGACAATCTTTTGATAATTAGAAAATATTCATAATATACAATCAAACAGGCATCAAATGTAAATGTTTTGTTCTGAATACGGAAGAGTGCTTTAATTGGCCCATTGTTCTTCGATTATATTTTATCTTATCTTAAATATACGGCTTCTATCTGGAGTCTCTTTTGCTGTAAAATTGAATCAAGATTGTATTGATCACCAGCATATAAATCTGTTTTGTCTTACTTTCTTGATGATACATTAGAAAATAACATTATTGCATACAAAGATCTTCGTGAGTGGGATCAGCGTTCGCCAGATTTAAATCCATTAAATTTCTTTCGTTTGAGTTACTTACTAAACAACGGTTACGAAAGACAATCCACGAGTAAAGCGGATTTGATAAATCGTATTCTCATAGTTTGTAAATCTGCTACATCTATAATGTTGCATAATGTGGAAAAAGAATTTGTTTCGCGGCTGTGCTTCTGTATATCAGTCGAAGAAACTACATTTTTTCATATTATTGATTATAACAAAATCTATATATGTGAAACGCTAAAATATGTGGCGCAAAAAAGGGGTAAGATAATTTTTCTTTTGCTGATGGCAACGATAGGTTTGTTTACAAAATAAAACCGGTAGCCTCCACCATGTTAGGCATAACTTCATAAGAATAGCCTGCTACTATATTCGTTCTGGTGTAGAACAAATTTTTCTCGCAAGAAATTAGTTAAAGACGTAGATTTTACAATATAATAAACTTTATATGAAATGATTGAAAAGAGTTGAGTTAGAAATGAAGCAGATGGGCTTATGCGAGCCAGAGAACGTTCAGGTCAACGACAAAATAGCTGAAATCAGCGGTTTGGGCCTTTCTAAAAAAAGTTCATTCAAAAATATGCAAATAAAACGCTCAGGTACGTGACGCAAAAAAGGGTTAATTTCTCTTTTGCAGATGGCAACTATCGATTTGTTTACAAAATAAAACCGGTAGACTCCGCCATGTTAGGCATAACTTCGTAAGAACAGCCTGCTACTATATTCGTTCTAGTGTAAAACAACATTTCTTCGCAAAAATGAGTTTAAGACATAGATTTCACAATATTTCATACAAAATAACAAACTTTAGATGACATGATTCAATAGAGATAAGTTAGAAATGAAGCATATGGGCTTAGGCGAGGCAGAGCACTTTCAGGTTGACGACAAAATAGCTAAAATCAGCGACTTGGGCTTTTCTAAAAAATGTTCATTCAAAAACATGCAAATAATTTTATCAAACACTCCCCTCCATCTAAAATTCAGCAATATCTAAAATACCAAACTACGATAAAATGACATCCGAAATCATAAAAACCCCTGTTTCAGCTTCTTCTGTGCGTTATAGCATAGTCGTCATGACATTGCCCCCCTCCTCTGACTCCCACAATTATTTCATCATTTTAGCATCATTTTAATAGCTTAATCGATTTATTTTTAATCCATGAAAATTAAAAACTTTCAAAAAATTTTCACACATTTCTCTTTCTAATATTATTCATTAATAAATTATTTTTATTTGGTACATACATCACTAATATAATAGCCCAGATCTGTCTCTCACTGATACGGTAACTCTCCGACATCACTGACAATAAAATTAGCGCCATAGCACTGCGAGACGTTAAACAGCATCATTTCATTGTTAGAGCACCTAAATTTCAGTAATTTTAAATTTAAAAAAGTAATTGTCGTTCTAATTTCAAATCTAATAGATCTAAAATAGTGAAATAAAATTTTCTATCGATTGATATAAAATTTATCTCGCTATGATCAATAGTTTGCGAGAAATTTGAAATGATATTAATCATATATTTCAAATTAATTTCCGTTGTTAATAGAAAGTAGGAAATCACGTCAATGGTATATCATGCGTGTGATATAGTTTGGATGCTACGATGCATCTGATTATTTATTGCAATCGTGATTCGTGAGTTTCATTTTGATTAGAATATCGAAAAAGAATTCCTTTGAAATTTTAACTTTCGACTTACGTTTGACAAGCTGATAATTTCATGGTTATTGAATTATTATGTACATATATTTTGTATATATTTTTTACTAAAATTTAATACTTTACAATCATGAATTAGTTTACTATATTTTTTACGATGAATACCGACGAAGAACCCATCGCAAAAAGATGGCGGACGACAAAGGAAAGCAAAGCAAGATTCGTGCAGTAGATGCAGCCGAAACTCCATCATAATCTGTCACAAAACATATGTTTATTTCATTTGTTTTCAATCAATGTTAACATTTCTCTCGCATATATATCTATTTAAACACGTCATATTTGACGGGAAATCTCTCGAATGAAGAGGTAATTTTCACCCGTCATACCATGACGGGTGATTTTCTAGTTAACTATAAAAAGTATAATTTATATTTTTATCAAGCCATATCTGTCAGATTTACGGCGTCTGGTACCCTAATGGAACGTAACCCCTCTTTTAAACTACGGAGACAGAGCGCGCCAATTTGGCAGAAATTGCATGGTATACGGTGAAATGCGCGGATAACGGTGCGCAGCTAGTTTTGAATAATATCGGATTCTGTAATGAAATGAGGTTGCTCCTTTTGTAGTTGCTTATCGCACAAGCTGAAGCTATACTCCAAGAAATTTTCAGCACAAGCTGTTTATCACCTTTACACTTTTCTGTTTAATTTTTCAGCAGGTAAAAAAATTACAATAAATTTTTTCATTTGTTCCAACATGGAACGCTTCAGTTCCACTATTTTAAAGATTCATTTCTTTTTTTCTTGCACAAGTAGACTCGTAGAATTTTGCAGAAAACATCGATCCTTTATCCTAAAATGATATCATGTTGGCACATGATATAGCCCTCCAATCGAGAACTATAGTACAACCCCTGTAAAATCCAACTAAAGGAGGGGGGGGGCATTTCAGATAATGATTTTTTTCGGTTAATCCACGAACATCTATTACTATTGTAAGCAAGAGTAGACGAAACCTCATGGCTTAGTGGTAGCGTTCACGTCTGTGGAACCATGGGACGTGAGTTCAAGCCCGGGAGAGGTCAAATATTTCGCATAATTACGTTTTGTTTCTTAATTTACTTCACATTTCTCGTCTTTTCTAGAATATTCAAATTAACAATATGTAAATTAAACTTTGATTTATTTCCAGAACATTCCAGTCTAGAATGTTCCATGCCTGTATATAAGTTTCTGTAAATGGTACTTGGGGGTTCAATAAAGCTCGAGTTGAGATCCCATTCTATCGTGTGATTATTTCTATCCTCTCGCATTTACCACGATAAGTCTACGTGACACTATTTTGTATGTAATTACATTATGAGTTGAAAATATTTTGAGTTGAAAACGAATTCAAAACTCTCTTTGTAGGATACACTTATATTCTTTATTAAAGTTAATCCTCCAGCGGGCGCAATGCGCCTTACGAGCACAGATAAACAATATCATAATTAATCTTGTTATATTAATATAATTTTAATAATTAATTTAATTTAATTACAATTAATTAGCATTCTGAAATTATCAACATACCTTCTTGGGGAGGCTCAAGAGAAAAAAGTGGGGATATCGTTGCAAAAAAGTCTCGCCTACCGGATTATTTCGGTGCAGTACAGTACATGTTTTTTGGGTTTTCGATTTGATAGGCATTTCGGACGAACGGGTTTCGGTTAACCGGGTTTTACTGTATTTTAAATCTGAAATTAAATATTTTGATACGCCATATATAATTTCAAGTTCTTTTGTGAAGTAGCAATTGCTTTTAATATTTAACGCCAGTAATGCTGAAATATAATTCAACGCTCTAACAATATAAGTTTAAATCACTACCCCAAGTAAATTATGAGACGCGGGGATTAGTAACGAATTCTATGTTAAGGAGGTTCTGAAATATAATCTGCAGTGGTTTAGCAAGAAAGTGTTTCTAAGTTTAGCACATTTCTAAAAGTTGCTCGCATTATCTTTGAAGAAAAAATATGGGTTATGATCTCATTCGACCTTGCATCGTTACAAATTGTAAGTCAAGCACTGTCTGAAGATGTTTGGCAATCGCTTGTAAGTCTAGCTGAAGTCTGTGACGAAGGTTAACTTTTTTAATAACGTTACTAATTGGTACCTAAAGTAATATGACGAAATTCGAAATAAAACATAATCCGTAGTGATTTAGGAAAAAAGAGTCTTTCTAAATTTAGCAGCAGTCTAGCATATTGATTTTATGATTTCAGAAAACTAAAACCACTTCTTTTGGAGACTGAACCTAACGCGTCTTGCCATTCTATTTATAAACTAAAATCACAAAAGTACCCCAAGTAAAACTAGACTCCAGAAACGTAAAATAAAACGAATCAAATCTGAATATTCAGCAACAATATTTAGAAATAGCTTAGTAGGATATTTCCCCCTTTAACTTCTTCATTAAACAGCACTTTAAAAGGATTAAAGAATATTTAGTTTTAAAAGACGAAAAGAAAAAATGGTTAACTTTGCATTTAATGTTCGTTTAAATCACTTATAAAGAGATTATTGAGGTTTAAAGTAGTGAGCAAATAAGACTGACGAAAAATAACTATGCAAATTTATTCAATTAATAAATTTATTGAATCACTCTAGTGGCTTGTTAGCATTGAAAAAATTATCACACTTTATCTTTAAGTTTAGATTTGGACTACTACGTTTAAATAGAAAGAGATTTAATGATTTCTGTTTGCTTAGTTTTCAGTACAATATGAATGGAAAGGACCAAAGAAATAATGTTCAACATTGAAGGAATTCAAAGAACTAAAGAAATAATTTTCAACACTGAAAAAATACAAAAACTTGCTTCCAATTTGGAATGTTTGGATAAATTTTTTTAATAGACTTTGTATAAAATGTTAATCTATTTTCTTACTTTGTTAGTCTATACTTATAAAAGGCAATGTTTGTGCGTGTGTGCGTGCCTGCGTGCGTGCGTGCGATGTCCTGACGAATCTATCGCAGTTACAGCCTTGTAATTTGGCACACAGGTAGTCTTAATGGTGACTCAATGCACCTCGAAGCCGGAATTTTAAAATTCAATCTAGAAAATTTTTTATTTAATGTTTTGTGTTTTTTGGTCATTTTCAGGACGTTTATGGCTGTGGTATCAATTGTGGTTCAATTGAGTAACGACCGATTATTATTTTCGGCAGTATCTTAACGTATTTATTTGTCTCGCATATTTTGGTTGCTGTATAATTAAGATTTTGACGTTGCAATTTTTTAATATTGTTTTAGATTAACGTACTCTGTACTGTTTCTCTGCATTTAAATTTCTTTTTCGCGAAAAAAAATTAACCGGGAAAATCAATAATGTGTATCTTTTGTTTTATTTTCAGAACTCTTTCATGTCATTGTGGGCGGTTTTTTTTTATTATTATTTTGTCGAAGTCCTGCTTCCACGGGCAAAGCCATGCGCGTATTGCTAGCGTTTAATATATTTCAAATGGGATTGATAACAGGAATTATCTTAACGTAAATTTCTTAGAAATTTCAAAATCTAAATAAAATTGTATCGTTAAATAGTTTATGTTCTCTTTTCAAAAAAAGTCAATGAAATGTTTCCTTAATGAATTCAGTTTTTCAAAAAGAGGTTTATAAAATACGATTATAAGCCTCTAACCTAAATATGTCCAAATTTATTCAATTAATAAATTTACTGAATCACTCTAGTGACTCGTTAGCATTGAAAAATTATCACAATTTATCAGTAAATCAAATAGAAAGCGTGGGCTTACTGATTACTGTTTGCTTAGTTTTCAATACAATATGAATGCACAGCACCAAAGAAATAACGTTCAACGCTGAGGAATTTCAGAGAACCAAAGAAATCATTTTCAACACTGAAGGAATTAAAAGAATTCAAGAAATAATTTTCAGCTCTGAAAAAATATAAAAACTCGCTTCCAATTTGGAATATTTGGATAAATTTTTTTCTCAACTCAGTTAAAAAAGGAGTAGGATCATGTTTACACAAAAAAAACTTCACAAAATGACCTTTGATAGACTTTGGAAAAAATGTTAATTTATTTTGTTACTTTGTTGGCGTTTAATATATTTCAAATGCGATTGATAGCAATAATTATCTCGTAGTGAATTTCTTAGAAATTTCAAAATCTAATTAAATTTTAACATTAAATATTTTTTTTTGTTTTCTTTTTCAAAACAGGTAATGAAATTTTTCTCTTATGAACTCAACTTTTCAGAAACAGGTTTATAAAATACGATTATAAACCTTTCATATGTAGAAATTTATTCAGTGGAGGTAACCAACCCCACACCATTAATATACCCCCAGGGAAGGGAGACCCGCTTTCTTATCCGACAGCTTCTCATCCGCACGGAGCTTCCCGGGGGAGGAGACTAAAAGTATCTTCTATGATTGCCGATAAATAACATAAAGCTAGTAATATTTGCTCATAAATTTGTCAGTTTCTAAAACAGGAAAGAAAACACCCGCAAATTTAAAAAGTAAAACAGAACGGACTTCTGAAATACGAGTAGACCATTGACTAATTAAATAAGAAAATGACTGATTCATTAAAAAAAACTAGGGGGCTCTGCCCCCTGCTCGCTAAAGCTCGCCAACCCCCAGGAGGATTGCTACGCAAACCCTGCTCGCTTCGCTCGCTACATGAAGACACTGGGTGTCCTAGCACAGTTGTTATAAAATCTTTATATATATATATAACACCCCCTGCTCGCTCCGCTCACCGACACCTTAAGAATCACGCTATTCTTTCGGGATCATTATGTTAAAACATCTCGCTTCACACGCTTGCCATAGTTATCCGTTTCTGCTAGTATTAGGAAATTATAAGTACATTAATTAATAAAAGGTAAATTTAAATTATTTGAAATTGCACGAACTCCTAAAATTAATTTTTCATCAGTTTCTACAATTAAAATCTTCTGGTAGCACAGATATATATGTAAATGTTTTGAAATTTGAAAGGTAATATTTATAATCCAAAGATGATTAAAAATCAGAATTATTTTCATCAGTCAGAAATTTAAAACTTCTTGGCATACACTTTTGAGTATTTATTCGAAAGTTTATTTCAACATAACTTCATTCCACTAAGATAGCTTTTTCCAAATCTTCAAAATAAATTTTTAAAAATTGCTTTTTCCACCAAAATTTCAAATATGCCCTCTTTGCAATGGAGTGTAATTCAGAAAAGCTTTTCCACATGTATACATGCTTATTTCAACAATTATTTAGTCAAGAAAAATATAGT
>BGPR01002050.1:47233-62391 GCA_013235015.1 Araneus ventricosus
AATCCTTGCTTTTTTAAGCAAAATTTTAAATATGCACTCTTTTTTATGAAATATTACACAGAAAAGCAAAAAGTATGCAACATTATCATTCACCATTAGCAGCATGTGGTAATTCTCTTCCAGTGAAAATATATATCAGCTAAAACAGTCCGTACAAACACGGTGGCAAAAAAATCGAATCTCTCTCTATATATACGTTGCAAACAGTATGCAACTTTAATCATTCTCCGAGAGCAGTGTGCAAGAGAACTTTTCTGATGTATAATTAGTTCTCTGGTCTTTATTCTGTAATTTTTATTTTTACACATAGTAAATAGTGCACACAATTAGTATCACAAAAAAAAAAAAGAATCTGGCTCCCTAAGCCTATCGGCGGCTTTCTCGCCGATCTTCGCTGAAATCTTTCATCCAGGGATTCCCTTGCACGCTGCTCTCTTCTACGCAAATTTTATTCAAAACTTCGCAAAGAGTTAATTTTAAATAAATAAATTCAAAAAAGAGTAACGACTTCTCCTGTAATCCGTAAGCGATTAGCTCGGTTAGCGAAATTCTTGGCGTCAGGGTTGAGATTGGTAAACAAACTGATCGCTGCCAACGGGGAGAAAGAAATAAAGGTCATTTTTTTGCGCCACGCATAAGCGTTTTATATAATATAGATTAGCACATTTTCTTTGTGCCTGCAACATTTAAAATAATATTGCGCGAAACTATGGAATTGGTAACCCATAATAATTTTATGAATTTTGAGCTCACTACTGGAAGCTAAGCAGAAGTGCATATTTTGTCGTGTAAGATCGAACCAATCATGCAATCCATTGTAGGAATGAGAAAAACCTATCAGTTTTAACCGAAAACGTTTTTTTTGTTTCGGTTAACCATTTTTTTTTGGTTATATTTTTGTTCCGGTTAAAACCGGTTATTTTTTAAAAAATCAAATAACCGGGTAAAACGCCGGATCGGAAGATAGGCTCGATTTTAGGTTCGATTAGACTAAAATTTACCAAGTTAGGAAGCTTTGAATTTCATCATCCTAGGCCAATCAACGACAACCGTATCCTTGAGGCGTCTGTTGGTTGGCGGATTACTGAAAGGGTCTTTATGAATGGATAAATATTGGCCAATCGATTGATTTCCTGCGAAAACGGTATTAATAAAAAAATTGTCTACAAACGGCGTTTGTGTTTTTTTCATAAAAAAAACCGAAAACCGGTAAATTTCAAAAACCGGTTATTTTGAGCGGTTATAACCGCCAGGTTGAACCGGAGGTGAAAAAACCTGGATAACCAAATACGGTAATTTTCGCAATAACCGCCATCCGTAATCCATTGCGCAACAGACTACTCATTATACAATAATTAACTTCGATGCAATGCAGTAAAAGAATATCTTTGGCAATGCGTTGAGAAATAGATATGTCTCAAGATGTTACAAAGTTATAAAGTCGTTTCCCTGAGATGCTAATCGTGGCGACAAACTTGGCGACTTGGCGATAAATTTGGCGATCTTGGCGACAAAGTTGGCGACAAAAGGAATTCTCTAGAAGGACCTCGAACTTTCAACATATTTCTACTGGTTTCATGAACTTTCTAGAGATTATGTCACTTCCTACGTAATGAAGTCGCTTCCTGTTGAAAAGTATAAACGGCAAGCTCTCAAGCCAAGAAGAGTCAGTTGGATTTTGATCTGCAAGCAAGCTGGTGAGCTAATAAGAAACCTTTGAGCGTTGTGTTGAGATTTAATGGTAATCTCTGTTGTGAATTTTTACAAGTGCTGTTATAATATTTGTGTTATGTTTCTTAGCTTAGAATAGCTGTAAAATAAAGAGCTTTATTTTTGTAATCCTGCTTATTGGACTGCATTCACGTACACCCACAAGACGAACTTGTCACAATATTTTAGTGTTTTGAAGATGGTTCCCTAATATAACTGCACCCAATTAATATCCGTGAAAGTGGCATTGTAATCATCTTTTTCATCATCTTTTTTAAAATTTAACTGTTGAAAATTTATTCAAAAATAAATCAACTAAAACAAAATTAAAAACTGTATCAAAATTATTGTAAAAAACTTTATATTTCAACGAAAAATTTAAATTTTCTTGATTATTAAGCAGTAATCCGTTAGGAAAAATCTAAAGTTCAAACAATATTATTTCAAAAAAATTCAGATATATACTGTTATTTATAACTTTACAGCAATATATTCTTTCCTAGGAATAGTAAGTTTCCCTAGGGACTTAATGATTCCAAGGAATATCCCCCAAACTTAAAATTAAATTCACCTACAACCTATTCTTCATTTCTGCTAATAATAAAAAAGTTAAATTTCAAAGAATCCACAAGTAAAAGATTATAGTTCAATGAATGATATTGCGACAATTTATTGCCGTTGATAAAATTTAGTGGCGATTATTTTCTTTGGAACTATAGCAAATACAGAGTACATTCCCTCTAAACTTGAATCTTCCAAGGAATTTCTTCAAATTTCAAATTCGATTTACTTACAACCGATTGTTAATCGATCTTACAGCCGATCTTCAACATATTACAACCGATCTTCGTCGTCTCCTAAATCACGGTAAATTATTTTATTAACCGTTGAAGTGTTATTAAGGTAATTGAAATTCCTATTTATTTCCTATTTAAATAGCATATTACCATCATTAATCACATTTGATTTAAGAGTTCGGAGCTGGTTAACTTTCCTGTAGCTTTATTAAAATATTTTAATCATCAATCTTTCTAAAGTTTAGCGGAAATTTTTACGCATCAGTCTGTATTAAAACGACCATACTTGGGCAACTTTGTGTCAATTTATTTAAATACTTTATTTGAATCAATTTGAAATGCTTCAGAGTTATTCTAATTTCATTCTTCATGTAATTAGAAGCGAAATTCTATTACTTAAATATGACTTCTACTTTAAAAATTACGCCAGTGCCATTTTTTTCCCACATTTTTTGAGGGTGACTGATTTTTCATCTAGTTTGTTTTTCACAAAAATTCTAACTGTACTACAACAATTTATATATTTCATGCATTATTTAGTGTTCGTAACTAATCTTTTAGTTGAAGTTTAAATTTGAAGATTAAAATTGTTTTTTTATGTATATATAACAATGATTAAATATTTCATAAATTGCAGATCTACTTAATTTGACAAACTTCAAGAAATAAACAAAGCGTTTAGTCTGTGACAATGATAAACACCGTATCACTATACTCAGATAAGCGATTCAAAATTCTGTTTTAAATAAAATGTGGTAATAAGCGTAATTTAATGATCGAAAAACATCTATCTGCATAAAATCACTCATGTTATAGAAAAGAATGAAATATTATGAAAGTTCAATTAATTTCTATGCTTTTATTCATTTTTTGCTTCACGACTTAATCAAAAAAGTAAATAATTAAGCAAGATTTTGCGAACAAAAAAAATACTCTTTATCCATCATTTGAAGATTAAAGGTTTCCGAGTATTTTTAATTATTAATGTTATTAACAAATAAAACTTTCATTTTCTTATATAATTGGTTTGTTTAGATTTTAAAAATATTTGGTTTGTGTCTCATTTTATAGCCCAAGAGACACCAGTTGAAATTCGTGTTATAATTGCATATTGTGTGGGTTTTTCAAATCACTAACATGTTGCAGAGGCATACAGCCAAAGAGGCGATGATTTATCCTATAAAATACACCATGGGATCCATGCCAGTTGAAAAAAAATGAATAAAGAGTTTACCAAGCCAAGTGTGGAGGATATGTGCTTGTTTGCCTTGTTTATAAGCATTTTGCTCAGGTATGGAGGTGGGGTAGGCTTATTTAGGGCGTACAGAAGTAGGGGCAACAGATAATATAGATGGCGTGATACGACAATACTAAAGACGTATTATGGTTAATTTTCTCTCTCCGGTACTGCGACAATTTTAAATTACTGTGCACTGTTTTTAATTTAGTCAAATCAAGTAAGGATATTTGATATTTAGTTATGTTATAATCAAAATTATCTCTCTATATATACATATAACACAGACAATATATGCACCACTTTATTTGTTACAGCAACTCCTCCGAAACGGTGAATAATAACGACTAAAATTTGCACATGCCATTCTAAGGTCTATTTCTAGGCCAAATGTGCTATTTTAAATTTTCAAAATTACAGATATGGATTTAATAATTAAAAAAATTATTTTAAATTTTATTATTATTACCATTTAATACTATTCTATTTGGAACAAAAAATTATCAAAATTGTTTACTGTAAACGAATCCCTCACTCATTGTGCCTCATCCACATCATTCATGCCTCACATGTGAGTCTGCGACGTATAAAGCGCGTAACGCAGCATTTACTTCACAGAGATTCCGATCTTAAGCATCCCACGGGTGTGATCAACAATCCAAACAAACTCTCCGCATTTCCTTTAATTCGAATCACACTCCAAACAGGCCCGAAAATGAATTGGAGAGATTGAGCAATTCTCCTAAAGGCGATCTTCACGTTGCTCCGATAACCTTTTATGAGCCCAGAGTTTGCTATTATGGGGGAATCAATAGCAGTTGGGAGAGGGATATTGATTCGAAAAGTCTTTCACGTGTTTCAGCATCACTCCGTTGAGGACCGCATGGCGAGAAGCACATTCTGCTACCTAAAACACTGCTCCACCGGTTGCTGTGTTTCAGGTAGAATATCTTTTGAGTCACCTCGCCGGTAGAAAAGTTTCAAGATTGCTTGAGGTTTTTGGTTTCGTAAAAATGGAGTTTTGAAACAAAAATGATGCTGAAATCGGCTGATGAAAATTTCAAGTTAGCATAACGTTTGGTTATAAGAAGCGTTATGTAAAGCTTAAAAACAATCAACAGAAAAAATAGAATAAATTTATAAAGTATCTTAACTAAAAAATAATACTAGAACAATATAAAAAAAACCCAAAATTATTTATATTTATAAATAATACAATTTATAGAGTAAAATTTCGAAACAATTAGAAAAAATGAATACAATGTTTAAGTAGCGAGCAATTGCAGCAACAGAAGAAAAAACACAGAACAATGGAAATCAAGATCATATAAAAGAAAGCCAAAAAAGTAAATAATTAAACTCAGAGTTAAACGAAAATAACCAAAAACAAACAAATAATCCATTCTAGTCCACTTTTTCAAGGGCTAAGAACTATTTGAAATGGATTCAAAATAATAACTGGGAAATTTTTTCTGTAAGAAGCTAGCAGTACGCCAATGCTATGAGGGCTATGAGAAGCTATGTTTGGCGTAATGCTAGCTTCTTACAGAAAAAAATACCCAATTATTTATTTGAATCCCTTTTAAATAGTTCTTAGCCCTTGAAAAAGTGGACTAGAATGGATTCCTTGTTTGTTTTTGGTTGTTTTCGTTTAACTCTGAGTGTATTTTTTTATTTTTTTGGCTTTATTTTGTATGATCTTGATTTCCAAGCGTTATGTATTATGTTACAGTGAAGTCTCACTACAAAGACCACCCTCCGTTCCAACGAAAATTCGTCGTTCTGAAGGGGTTTCATGCTTGGGAGAACAAAATGTGGAATTAAACATATTATTCTTTATTTCTGAAAAAGAGAATTTTAGAAAGAATCACCTAAAGAAGAAAGTACTTGATTCGAACCGCTATGCAAAGGTGGCCGCTACGAGAACTTTCCATGTATATAAAATTAGTTATACTAAATATATATCTCTTCTAAATTTCTTATTAAATTACAGATCTCTAAGAACTTGTTGATGAAGAAGAATCTCAGTAATCCGACATTCCGCTTTAAACGACAACGAACGCGTTTAAAAACGAACTATTATTAGTGTACTACAAAGTATATATTTTATTTTAATTATTTTCTACTTTTTTGTCTTGAACTTATAATTCGTTAAAATAAATATTATAGCATCTCAATCCGATTTTCCCAAATTCATTGCAAGATGGCGCCACAGGTATGGAATTTAAATTTAATTATATTAATCGATTAACTGACAATTAAGTTCGTAGAATATTAAAATAATGCACTACCATCGAGAAGACACAAATTCATTAATTTCAAAACTCTAGTGCATCAGAAAGTGAGAGAAAAATCGATTACAAAATTTCATCTTTACAATTTTTAAACAAGTCAAGTTAATAAACATTAAAATTGTTCAAAAATGGAAGTGAGATCATTTTTCCAATTATTCTACAAAGTGTTTGATTATGTTAAGCACTGGGCAAACGATTGATTTTATTCGAAACAAAAGACGAACTAGAACTCTCTAGAGCAATTTATTGCGTTCTTCGCGGAAATTCATTTATAAGTTCAGTGATCCTAACTTTTTTCAGTTGCCATGTTCACTTTCATTTAACGAATTAATATATGAGAAATAAAGGGCTCTTATCCTTAAAAATGCTGTGGATTTAATTTATCTGTCTGTAAGATCTAAATAAAGCATTTATAGATGTAGGGAAAAGAAGTTTATGGGTAAAAAGAGTACCATTTAATGAAAGATCTTAACTTTCATGGTAATTAATTTCCGTGGATGAATTAGTTTCCTTTTTAATTTAACACATTCTTTCATTACCTGGATAAAATTTAAACATTCTGCAAGATTCTTTGAAAAGCGGCTTTTAAAGTAAATTAATTTCTAAAACTTTTTACTGAATATTTAAAATACTTTGATGAAATAGTTTGAACGACAAAAACGAATTTAATTTTTAAATACTAAATTACTTGTTTGTAAAAAAGTTGGAGCATCTCTTAGTAATTTTCCATGAAAAGCACCACCTTTGACAGAAGCAATTAAAAAAAAACGATTCCTGTACAAAGTCTTTTCAAAAATGAAATATTTTGTAGTAAAAAGCAAATAATAGTGCTTTTCTTAAATTTTAAAATATTTCTACTTTTAACGGAGATAATGAATAGATTTAACATGTAAAGTTAATTTTATGATACAAGAATTGTTTTTTAAAAAAAATAGACAACAATGCATTTTAATATTACAAATTTTCTCTGATAGCATAAATGGAATTTTTATATTTTGTTTAAAAAATTACATTGTATTATATGATGTATCTTCCTTTTCTTAAAAATGCTTCGATTCATGTAAATGGTGAGAAAAGAGGCAAACGATTTATTTTTCAGCTTTGTTCTATTACTTTCATATTCATTCTTCATTTTTTCTTGCTTTTAAGTGAATATTGTCTTTTCCAACGGAAAAATAAATGCATCAACATTTCTAGGAATTAATTAATATATCTTTAAATTAATAAGATTTTTGCGGATGTTTTGAAGCCCTAGCATTTTTGAGGGTAAGAATATAAAAATGGTATGCGATTTCATGTTATATTAAAATGGTTGATCAACAAAAGGGCTTTTCTATTTTGAATAAAATTTTATTATTTTAATTATCTGGCATTGTTACAATTTCAATGAACATTGTTAAAAGATTTTTTCTAACCATAATTAAGCAGTAAACATCTGGAATGTTCTCCTCTTATTGCGCTACTCAGCTTTCGTCGTTGCACATTTATCGTGTTTACAGACTGACAGATAGATTCTATATAAAATGACTTTCCAGACTCTGAGATTAAAAACGTGGATATCTAACAAAATCTCGAAAACACTTTTTATCGGTTAAAATACTTTCTCTTTGTACACTTGGTACACGAGAAAGTTAGTAAGGACGTAACGTCACAGAAAAAGTATTGTAAAATTAAATATCAGATTATATGTGTAACTGCGTTTGTTAGCGACTACGACGTCACACATTTTGATTCAACTGGCCTTACGTCACAAAAAAATTAATGCGCCAGAATTTACTTCTAAACTTTCAGTTTTTGATAGTACTTAAAAGAAACTACCGAAATTTTTCTTCGTTTCTAACTGCAAGAACGAAAAAAACAATTTTTTCCCCGGTGGAAACATTTTCTTCTCAATATCACCGGTACCAAGTTAAGACTGTTCGATTCCCTTGACACGTTCCTCCGGGAGTTGTCGAAAAACACCCAAAATCTTCTTACGGGAATAACATCCCCCAACTCATGTCAGTGAAGTGATCCCTTCACATTCTGAGGCCTAACACGTTCCCTCCTGCGATTTAACACTCGATCTCCCCGTGTTTTGGGGAGATCAGATTTAGTGATTTAATCTCCCCGTATTCTTGCAGCGCTTCCATTCATACCCTCACTGAGGTGGACCTTAGATTTCCGGAAACTACAGTAGAGAGCTAAAATCGAACTGTTTTTGATATTCAATCCTTGTTTTGTTACGGAAAATGGGATGGGTTTTCTACAGATGAGTCTGGACTTTTCTTTCGTTCGTGGAAACAGACGTCTTCCGTTACATAGGTTTTTGAATGGGTTTTGATATGTAAACGCATTTTTTAAGAATCAAAGATAGTAGTTGCGATATTCTTAAAAGTCCAGAAATATTTTTCTAGGAAAGAAGAATTAGAAAGAAAATACGGATTTCTAAGAAGGATTAAGTATGAGGGAACCTAGGAAAGAGACGGAAATAAGTATTGTATAGATTTTTAACCGTTTATAATATATAAGCGTGAGTTGCAAGAGTCAAAGACATTTTGTCGGGATATTCTTAGAAATCCATAAACACTTTACTAAAGAAGACGTATTCAGGAGTAAATACGGGATTTCCGAGAACGACAAGTTTTTACGTTAGAAAGAGATAGAAATATAAATAATTGGATTTTAAACATATATGCTTGTTCCGCTTAGAAAATCTGAATCTGACATCATATAAATTAACTACCTTGAGTATTATAATTAAGAAAACATTTCATCATTCCACCTTCTAAACGTTTAGTTTTACTTACTATACATATATTTAATGTTAAATTTTATTTTATTACAGATATGGTGGAAGAAATTTTTATTCCAAGTAATTTTTGGTAGTTTTTGACTATTGCATTCTGCTTTAGAATAATACGAATAGTTTCCTGGAAAGAAAAATAACAAAAAAAATTATATTTCAAACATATTTGCTGGCCCTTCGTATAATTTTGCGTCTAGCATCAATGGAAATTAACTTGACGTTAAACTTTTTGAACTGCAATTATGAAAAAGTTTTCATCAGATGAATTTAATTCCCTTCTCAACGTTTGCCTTCGTTTATTGTGATACAATTAATATTAAATTTTACATTAGTGCATATCTAAAATTCAAAGCATAAATTCTTGGTCAATTTCCACCGTCATATCGCTTCATACTTAAGAACTGGTAGTGGCGGCGATTGGGTGAAAAAAGTGAGGGGACAAAGTATTTGCTAACTTCATCTAAAAGTACCCAGGAGTATAGGGAGTAGACAACAAAATTTAAAAATTTAGTAACAAATTAACTAGCTTTCCCGGAGACTGTTGTTTTTTTATGAGTCCTCGTTTTAGACAGCTAACCACAAAAACAAAAATAATTCATTTTTCCTGGAAAAAATAGGGGGCCAACTGCCCCCTCACCCCTCTGATTCGTAATAAGGTTAAGGAGCTATCGTGTCACAAGTATGCGATTTTATAGACAGACAGGCAGTAAACCTTTTGATGGATTTAGTCGAAACATTTATACGAACCTACGTTCTTGATGATAAAACTGTATATACTATATTTCATCTATCCAGCTATTTAAGCTTTTGAGTTATCCTGTTCACATGAACACGGACAGAAATACTTCCCGTGGACATATTTTGGCCACAATTTGACAGAAGCCTACAAATTATGTGTAAAGACCACATACCAAATTTCATACCACTAGCTCTGATAGTTTTCAAATTACCGTGTTCACAGACAGACAGACATAATTCTATAATTGTGTTTTTCGGTCTCAGGGAGATCTAAAACGTGGAGATTCATCAAAATCTGTGGAGTTCGAATTTTTTGACGATTACAATATTTTCTCTTTGTATACTTCGTATTCAAGAAAGTAAAAACTAGCAATACCTCATTTTTCGTTACCTTCAGTTACCGTCGGTTTCAGTTTTCGTCGATTTTTTCCATGAATGATTTGTCTCGGTTTTCTTTGCTTGCCTCAGATTTCGTCGGCGGGCCCAAGTCGACATCGTTGCTAATTTTGTGGAAATAAACGGCGAAGCTGAAAATTCGAAAAGTCTGGGCCCGAAAAATTTGCATCCGAATCCAAAGATTGCATCTAGGCATCTCCCAACAATTCAAAAGAAATATTATAACTTTGGAAAAAGTTAACAAGAAATGTGAAACCTCATTGGAGGAAATTATTTTTATAATTGAGAAAGACAGAAATGTTATAAAAGAATTTTGTTTTACATACGTAAAGGCGGAAAGCAGGTTAAAGAAAAATACAAAAAACCTGAAAAAAAGTGAATGAACATCCTCTTTTTTCATTTTATGAAAAGAATCTTTAATTTTCATTACCGGGAAAATCAATTTGCACTAGAAGGAATAAAGAAACTATTTCAACTCTCGAAATATATGAGAAAGAGCAATCTTGAAAAAAATTGTCTATATCTTCCACACGCCGAAAACATTTTTCTTGACTGAAACGATTTGATTCTCAAAGTTAGTACTGTTTCATAAAAAAAGTTAAAACAAGCGGTGGAATGAAAAACATGTTATTTGAGATTCGGAAATTCGATAAGAAGAATAACTTCATCCCACCCACGCTCGTTAGAGGCACTTTAGAACCGACTTTTCATTTGAAATATTTTATTTTATAGCGTTTTTAAAGCTTCTGAGATGAAGAAAAATATTAGAATTCAATTCTTTCTTGTTTGGGGTTCTTTTCCCGAAATATTTTAAGCTATGACAGGAATTTGATCGAAATCCATAATCAACTGTTTTGAATATATAAAAATATGAAATTTAACCCGTCTAGGACCTTCCTACATGCAATCAAAAATATATATTTTGAAAAACCAGAAACATTTTAAATTTGAGCAAGAATTTTGCGTTGATATGGAATTATAGAAAAACACTTCTCTTTCTGAAGACATCATTACAGAAAAAGTGATTACCCAATTTTGCTGTGCATAATAAAGCTGAGAATAAATTGCGGTACGTGTTAGCACCTATCGAACATGTGTTATCACTCGTCAGAATTTTAAAAAAAGATTATCTACATTTTGCTGTGTATAACATAGCTGAGAAAAAAGTGTCGCACGTGTTAACACTTGTTAAAATCTATTTATTTAAAAGAGCAATTTTGTTGAGTATGTATGTATGTTTGTTTTTTTTTACTCTATGTACACCCAGTCCGTTTGTCTTACCGGGACCAAATTTGGCACAGTGATGGATTATAACAAGAGGGAGCTAACGCCGATAAAATTATTTTCAAATTCGAATTAGATTTTTATTTAATTATTTTGAATGGTTATTTCGGGCATTTTTGCCTATTTTCACGACTTTTCTGCGGAATTTTTGTATATTTTCATCGAAGAACCATAATTTTTATATCATTGTAATGTCCAGAATATCCCCGTAACTGCTGTGCAACTTTCCTGATTTTTAGCGATTTTTTAAAGCTTTCGAAAACGCGTTGCTAATGCAAACATAATTCTATTTTTTTCTCCATTATTATTCACATACGCACGAGAAAAGAAGTTATGTTTCCGTGTTATAATTTATTATTTCTTCCATTTTTTTCTCTCTCTTTTTCTTTTTTATTTTGCAACACGTAGTTTTTGCATATTGTTTAAAAGAAATATTCATTCATTGTTAAGCTTCTCGCCTTTTCATTCACTTCATTTTCATTTTTATAAAGTAATAAAAAGGCTAGATATGAAGATTTAAATTGAAAAACAAAGAATTCAGCGGAGATTTACGTTTGTTGAAGAAAGTTAGTGGTAATATTTGTAGAAAAAGAAACGGCTAGGGGCGTATAAAAAAAAATGTGGATCCCGAGCAACGCCGGTTATCAACTTGTGTAACACAAAGAAAGATGACATAAATTTCATTGCACGTACTTTACTTAAGTCGATAAAAAATGTCACAAGATATAACACATATTAAATAATGTCGAAAATGTGTTAACACATTTTAAATGTAATATAAATTATATGATCAACATGTTGCTATGTATAATATAGCCGAGAAAAAATTGCCACAATTGAATATGCGTTAAGACTTTAAAAAAAAACCACTTTGAAATAAAGGCCAGTTGGGAAACGGCCTTTCCCTTCACACCCCTCAAATGTTAAAATTTACCCTTTTGGGCAATATTGACAGGTTTTAAAACAGAGGCTTTAAAGTCGCAAAGAAGCTGTGACCATTATCAGTTTTCTTCCTTTGTTATTCTTTTCAGCATTTAAGCTGTTGTTCACTGAGAGTATATGCCTAGAGGAAGAGCGACTTTTGTGCAATAATGCCCAAACTTAGTGTCAAAGTTCGACAGGGGTGCCAAG
Organism: Araneus ventricosus; assembly: GCA_013235015.1. Lineage (NCBI taxonomy): Eukaryota > Metazoa > Arthropoda > Arachnida > Araneae > Araneidae > Araneus > Araneus ventricosus. The sequence goes on from BGPR01002050.1 coordinate 59,609, forward strand.
CAATGAATATTTGTCATGCTTTGGACACATCTTAAGCTTTGCGAGAAGCTTATAAACCATAAACAGACAGACAGATTTTCAAATATGTTTTTTCCGTACTCGGGAAGAACTAAAACGTGGAGACTTCGAGAGAAATCGGAAGGAAGTAATACAACTTTCTTTTATTGCGTTCTTTATATACGACAATGTAAAAACGATTCTATGAATGAGAAAAGTAAAATAAATGATCTAAATTTAAGATTTTAAAATATATATGAAGTGAAACTTGACACTAAATCGAAAGTTTTTAATTTGAATTCGTCTATAATTTGAATTTTTTTGCATGATCCTTGAATTAACAAAACGTTAAAATATTGTCTATATTTGCAATTTATTTTTGGTTAATTAGAAGTAAAATCTAAACATTTTGAGCAATTGTTTTTATGTTGAATTGTTTTCGCTAGTCAAATACCTCCGTACCTTGTATCTTCCGTGATTGTAAATGAGTAAATTTTTAAGGAATCCATTTTACTGGTGTACGATGTATTTGATGAAATTTTGAGGATTACTGTCTCACGCTTCTTTGTAATCAGGTTTAAATTTAAAGCTCCTGGGCACCGGAGATCTTATGCAAATTGTATGGCACACTATGTGTTATGTAATTTGTCTCATTCTTTTAACTGTATTCGCAACAACTTATAAGTTTGTATATAAATGTATGTATTACTTTTACTCTCTATCCGTTTGTATTACTTTTACTTTCTATATGTATGTATTACTTTTACTTTCTATCTGTATGTATTACTTTTACTTTCTATCTGAATGTCTGTATGGTAAGTACTTTGTTTTTAATTCTTAATTACGTATTATTTATTAAGACTGCTAAATATAAATCTTAATTTTTAAAAATAAACTTTACACCAATTGTAGCTGAATAATTGCAATTTTTATTTCATTACTGAATTTTAGACCCAGTTTCCATTAATCAGAATCTTTGGATGAACCGCATTTTTACTGTGTTCTCATCAATTTCGAATTAATCAAGTTTTATTTGGTAACCTAACGCAAACCATTACACACCAACACTCAGAATAAAGAAATACAACTTTTTTCTAGAGGAAATAATTAAAAGCATGAAAACCAAACGACCAAATAAAAGAAGCTCGAGAAAACAAAGCAATAATTGGTTAAACAATGCAGTTTATATAAATCTAATTTCTCCTTGGTAGAAAAAAGCCATAATGAATGGAGTGCTTGTTAAATAAAGAATCTAACAATCCACTGGCCTCAATTTTCCTCAGTAGCTTTTAACTGTTAAGTCACTTTGTTGATACATTTCCTCCTAGTTTGGACAGCGTCCAGATGCTCTGCTTCAATCGATCAGACGCATCAATCTCGTATGACAATAACCTTTAAAAGCTTTCGCGATAAACTATTGTTTTAGGTTTTCTTATCTGGTACAACTCATTACAGTATTATTTATCCTTTTAAGGATGCCTCGGCAGTAGATCAGGTCACAATAACTACCGATTTTTCGTTCCAAACTAAGGGTAATTTATCTTTTTCGTCCGAAATGTGAGAAAGAACTTATGCATGATTAAAACATAGTTTCACTGTATGAAGGGTGTTTGCTTTAATCGAAAGAATACATTCATCTGTAGGTATTTTAGTTTGATTGTTTAAGATTTGTTCGACAATATAACAAATAACGTATGCTCTTTTTTTTGAATTTATTTCATTTATCTTGAAAATGTATATACAGTGGCACCTCTTTAGTACATCGTTATGCCTTGGTCTCGATCATTCCTACTCATTTCAGTGCTAAAACAAAAAAAATCGTTAGAATACCGCTGGTATTTGACTGTGAGTCGCCAATTCGAACTACCATCACAACTATCCCTTTTCTTTTAGCTGAAATAATCCTATTCAATTGTATACTATATAATTGGTTATATAGGTTACAATATGGCTAGCCGAAGGGCAGATTCTAATATTAGTTATGCTAGATGTTGTTGTCAATAAGTTTAATTTTTCGTGCTTGTTGTGTTTTTGAGTCATCGTCTTCACGCCAGAGAGACAGAAAAACCGACAGATAATCTACCATTAATCCAACTTTCGGCACAGATCTACAATTTTGGTGCACAGATCATATATAAAGCTTCAGCCGTATAGCTATTTGCGAGTGATAGACAGCCCGATTATGATTTACTTTCAATATTTCATGCCGAACAATTCTAGAAATAAAACCATAAATAAATTAATTTATCTAATTTGTTTCGTTTTTCAGTTATCATCACAAATACTCGCAAAGAAAGAAGGCAGATAGTTTAGCCATAGACGGATTTCGCCAAAAATTTGATAAAAATCTACAATTTTTGTCTAAAGATAAAATATACTATCCTATTCCCATAGAAATATCGTCAAACGTCCGTAATACACTCAGGAATATTTAAATGTAGCAGATTAGACTCCTTGAGTATTCATCATAATCTAAAACGATTTTGTTTAAAAAAAGAGTTGAAATACATTTTCATTGATAAATTAATTCGTCCTTCGGATGTGAGAATATAACGTAATTTAATATTACTAGGAAAAATTAAAATTTTAAACCCGACGTAATTATTTTTCAAGAAGTCATCAAGTTCGCCAATTTCAAGATTCTTCATTATTATGACAATTGTTCTACTCTTTTTCCATTCACATATATTTTTCGTCCAGTTGTTAATTTGAGCCGGATGTTGTGTGCATGCCTACATGCAAAATTCTACAATATTCCCATGGCCATATACAAAATTCTACAATAT